>RCUC01157140.1:0-37150 GCA_003697995.1 Taxidea taxus jeffersonii | reverse complement strand
CCCTCCTGGTCCCCAGCCCTCAAGCACTTCATGCAGAACGGAGTCTAGGAATGGGTGTAGCACTCTGAGCTGCTGTGAACATCCACTGAACGATCCAACACACAAGCTCAGAGGAGAGAGGATCCAGTCCGCTTTCCAAAGCCAAAAGATCCAGGACAGAAGTCCAGAGCCCTCCTCTGTCCCAGAGGCTGGGTCCATGGGGCCTGATGGGTTTCCTCGCACATATCACACCAGCACCTCTACCCGCTCGGTCAACCCCTAGCCTGAGTCTCATTAAGAAGAAAGCAGAGGTTATGGTTCTAATGCTGCCTAGCAGACTCGTGACACCCGCCTGGGAATTCACCAGGGAGTTCAGAGACGAGGGTCCAGGGCTGCAAACGTCATTAATGAGCCACGTAGCCACAGGCCGTTCCCTTAGTACTCTCTGTAGCCATCCAGCAGGTTTTCTTGTAGGACCAGGGACAGGGGCACGAACACATACTCACAGGACAAGGGTTACGAGTATCTGTGCTCCCTGTTCATCTTAGGAGTCTAAGGCCCTAATGCCCGAGAGGAGTCACAGAGCTGAGGGGGACTCTGCCCCATGAGCCTGAGCCCAAGCCCTCCAGAGGCACTGGGCTCCATGCACAGACATGCAGGGGGTAGGAGTGAGAGCCCTGCCTGCACACAGTTCAGTGAGCCGAGGGAGTCCAAGGGCAGCCCCTCTGAAACCACGTGAGCTTTCTCACTGACCCACTCTGAGGTCCCTGGCTGGACACATTCAAGGCCACCAGCAGGTGGCAAAGACTTGAGTTGACAGATACTTTCCTCTCAGGAAGAGCTCACTCCCTGACACATACATCCACTGGAAAAGGAGCCTCAGACACTGTCCACATGAATCTGCTGGGGATATGCAACACAAGGCGAGGTATGCAGGTGGGAAGTTGAGACCTGCCATCCCTTGGGGACGTCCGCCACCCACATCTCCTTGCTCCCCCAGTGCCAGGCTGCAGCTGATGCTGGGTGGGTCGTCAGGCGACCAAAGGTGGGGTTTGTAGGTAGAAACCAGAGGCCTCCTAGGCAGGCCCATTCTTGTCCACGAATATGCTCTCAAGGACACTCTGTAGTGCCAGCCCCGAGGTCTGGCTGCTCCCAGCTTCCTCAGCTGGCTCCCGTGGGACGAAACCTCCTTGTCGGTGCAGAAACCTCTAGGCCAGAAGGAAAGGCATGAACCTGGTCAAACCTCTGTCTCAACACAGAACGAGGCTTCTTTTTAGTAGACGGATCTTGCTGGCAGGGAACAGAAACCGGGCTGAAAATACCTCCTGAACAAAACATGCTTCTTCCCATGGGAGGAAGCATGAATTATAAATCGGGAATTTGACAAATGAATGGCAGGCCCACTGAAATTCTGTGTGTGTGATTAATCACTTTGAAAAGGAAGATTATCTTTTTACAGTAAACACAAACATTTTTTTTACAACACTGCAGAGGCCTGGAGCCAGGATACCAGTATCAATAAAACCCAGGAGTTATGGAGCCTCTGTGAGCGACAGAAAAACAAAAATAAAACTCTCATCAGAATAATAACCCAGCCATTCATGAGCTGCCTGTCAATACTGCTCTTGCTTTTCCAACCCCGGGTTGGGGCCCAGCTCCCCCCAAATTCCCCTTCCATGACCAGGTGACAATTAAGAAATGGCAAAAGGCAGAGACCTGTCTGAACATTTTATACACACACACACACCCCTTCTCGTTGTCTCCTAGAGGAAATGACTATACAAGTCAGTTACTCAGTAAATGTGATTTCCTAATTGTTCCTAAACTTACTGCCTTTACATTCAGAAAATATTTTTAGAAATTAACTTATTATTTCTGTAGCTCACACAGATGCCTGGGTTTTACGGATCTTGGTATTCTAACTCCCAGCCTTCTTAGTGCAGCAAAAGATGTTTGTTTCTGTACTTGGGGGAGGGGTGGGCATCCCATCAGACATAGACCAACTGAGGTAGGTTGAAAGCGGTCGGTCATTTCTGTGAGGATATCTGTATATTATCTGTGTCGATCTTCTGAATGCCTACTGTACACTATACGCAGAGGGGTTCTACTGATGGCTCCAGGCTTGGGGTTGTCTTGCCTCTGATTTATCAACAACCACCCACCTCCCCACCTGCTCTGATGAAGGGCAGGAAGGATGTGGAAGCAGAGGAAAGCGAAAGTACTGGGGATTTACACGGTGCACAGAAGACGACCCCGGGGCCAGGGTTTGGAGCACCGTTTTTGAGAATCCACAGATCAGGGTCTGAGCGACATCTCCACCACTTACTAAAGCAACAACGCTAGACAACGTATTTATTTGGCTTCTCCCAGCCCAGGGGCAGTGGGAGTGGAGGGCTGGGAGTCCAGAAGATGGGGGTAGGAAGGGATATCCCAGCCCCTCACCTCACTCCCCTTCAGTCCTTACTGACAAACCAAAAAAAAAAAAAAATCTGCAAATAACACAACTGATGATTCCCTTTCGCCTCTCAGAGGAGAAAGCATGGACTCTTTCCGGCTGTCTCTAGGGGGCATCAGAACCCAGTACACAGGGCTGTCTCCAGCATCCTAGCAATCTGCAACAGATCCAGGATTTGGCTTTTTCGCAGATGCTCACACCACATCCAATCTCCTTCAAATCCAATATTTACACCAACCTTGGGGGTTCGGCAAGGCTGGGGATTTATACTCAAGTGGCACTGGGTACCAGAGAGAAACTCAGAAAATGTTTCCTCTTTGAGGGTTTTCCAAATAGCTTAACCGAGGTATAATTTACCTACCAAAAATTGTACCCACCCTAAGGATACAGAGCCACGAGCTTCAGTAAATACATCCAGCTGTCCCACCAGCACCACTACGCAGTTTCCGAACATTTCCACAATGTCAGAGTTCCCTCGCTGTCAATGGTGGTCAAGCTCTGCCCCTACCCCCAGCCCTCGCCAATCTGCTGTCTCGGTAGTCCTGCTTTCGCTAGAAACTAATGGACTCATACTATGTGCAGCCTTTTGCACTGGTTTTTTTTCACTTAGCTTAACGTTTCTGAGGTTCACCTGTGTTGTTTTATCATTGTCGCAGTACTATTCCATTGTACCACATTTCGTTTATCCATTCATCTGTTGATGGATATCTGGATTGTTTCCTGTGGTTTTTTTTTGGGGGGGGGGGGGAGGGGGGGGCTCTAGTGAATAATATTGTTATGGACATTCACATTCAAGTCTTGTGTGGGCATGTTTTCATTTCTCTTGGGAAGATATTGGATAGAGCCTGGAATTGCTGAGTCACATGGTTGAGTCTTTTTAAAAGTCCCAGGGAAATATTAACAAGCAGCTCTGCTGCAACCTAATCTTAGAGTTTCAGGAAGGTAGGATGAAGCGCCAAGTGTTGCAAAGTCAAGTGCTGGGGTTATGAGCGTAGAGATGCCCAAATGTACCCAAGAATTTCAAGTCTTAGAACCCTATTACCTCCATCTGCTTTTAGGCTTTTTGGGGCAATGATCCTTGGTGGTACCAAAGAATCCGAAATTTTACCTCTTTCTTTGTCTGATGCCCTAAGAAGGGCTCACTTCAAGGTTGTTCACCTCAAGGAACTGTCCAGATAACAGAAATATTGGGTTTTCTATTCAAGGGCTTAAAAATGAGTCATTTTCTAGAAATCTTACACATGTATATTACAAAATCCACTTCCTTCTTAAACAGCAGAAAAACCTGGATTTTCTTAAAGTCTAAGGTTATTACTCTAGAAACACATCACATTACACAGACTGAGTGACATCCTCTAGGGAACCCAGATGTCTGAGTTCTTATGGATAAACTGATGACTGCCTGATGCCATCCAGGACCCGTTCTCCAGCCACCGGCTGCCTTGCTGTCTATTGGAATGTGATCCTGCCTACCTCTTCCACCACCCTGGAACTCCGATTACAAAGTCGGCTCGCTCTGGATATAGACTAGAGCTCTACTCTACCTATAGTGCTTGAACGTCATGTTCTGGATGTGACTCAGGGGTCTGGGCTGCTCAGGAGACTTGGAGGTAGGTTCCAGTTCCAGTTTGGAAAGCTAAGGTGGTCAGATGCCGAGGAACCCAACACTTTGAATTCCCCATCAAAACAAAATGCTATAAGACTCCCATCCTACTGAACCAAATGGAGGCACTTACTTACGTTTTCACTGCCTGTAGAAGGTCAAGAAAAATAGTACTTACAGGCAATGGTGTGAAAATTAAATATTTAGGAAAAAAGGCAAAGCGCTTTGGGGATTCACATATGAGAGGAAGAAATAACGGGACACAGCAGTGGTATTTAATCTTGGCTACACAGTGAAATTACTTTGGATTTTTAAGAAAAATCATTGATGCCTGGATCCCACCCCCTAGACATTCTGACTGAATGCCTGTGCATTTTGAATGGGAGCGCATTTTGGGTTATTGGGACTTTTTTTTTTTTTTAAGATTTATTTATTTATTTGACAGACAGAGATCACAAGGAGGCAGAGAGGCAGGCAGAGAGAGAGAGGGGGAAACAGGCTCCCCGCTGAGCAGAGAGCCCGATGTGGGGCTCGATCCCAGGACCCTGAGATCATGACCTGAGCCAAAGGCAGAGGCTTAACCCATTGAGCCACCCAGGCGCCCTGGGACTTTTTTTTTTAACCTGGCCCCACCCAAGATGGTTCTAACGTCAAAGTCCGGGAACCACTGGGATAAAAGTTATCTTGGCTTAAACCAAAGATGCACAGAAACGAAACGTCCAGGTGGCTTTGCTAACACTTCTGCAGCTCAAAAGCCTTGACTGCATTCCATTGCCTACCTAAATTATAACCTCCACACCCGGATGCATAACACCTTACGTAATTCTAATACCACTTACCTCTCCAGCATTATTTGCCTAACAGGTCCCAGGATGCCCCAACTCGCTGCCTTTGCTCTTACTGCCCTATCCTGAACTGCCTTCTTCATCCTCCACTTTCTGAATGTTTCTGGAAACCCTTCAAGGCCCATCTCAAATGCCACCTCTTTTTGAAAGCCTGTGGGATCTTTTTTTTTTTTTAAGATTTTATTTATTTATTTGACAGAGAGAGAGAGGGAGAGACCACAAGTAGGCAGAGAGGTAGGCTGAGACAGAGAGGGGGAAGCAGGCTCCCCGCTGAGCAGAGAGCCCGATGTGGGGCTCGATCCCAGGACACAGAGATCATGACCTGAGCCGAAGGCAGTGGCTTAACCCACTGAGCCACCCAGGCGCCCCCTGTGGGATCTTCTTAATTAGATTCTCTGCCTCTTTTTCACGCCTATGGCACATTCCTTTTCTTTCCCTTGTAGCTCCTTGCAAGTTCCACTTTGCATTGTTGTTGGCATGAATCTATCATATTGCTTTCTTCTCTGCCTCTCTCTGCCTCTTCCTTCCTTACAGGAGTGAGGAGAGCTGGTCAAGGGCTGGGACTTAGTGTCTTTCCTGAGTCTGAGGATGCACAATAAAGAACGGAGTTGTTGCTACTGGTCACCTCCAATCCAAAGAACTGTGGGGGCATTTGTCACAAGTGAGGATGGCCTTTACCTCTTTTAATCCTGGTTAAGGAAGGGAGGTAGGAGAACCCAACTCCCATCCAGACAAGGAAGGTTCTCAAGCACCCCAGCTAACGATAGAGCATGTAGGAGGGATAGGCTGGCAGGACAGTATCCTCAGAGCTGCAAGGGCCCCTGATCAGCAGCAGGGTATGAAAACCTAAGGCCCATTTGCCCTCCCCGGTCATCTAAAATGTTCACGGCAGGACAGGGTCCTGGAGTGTACTTGAGCTTGGAGAAGTTCCAAACACCTGAGCAATGGCAGGCATCCTTAAAGTGTTCCCAATTGGGACATCTGGTTGTTTTTTGTTTTTAAGATTTTTATTTATTTATTTGACAGACAGAGATCACAAGCAGGCAGAGAGGCAGGCAGAGAGAGAGGAAGGGAAGCAGGCTCCCCACTGAGCAGAGAGCCCAATGCGGGGCTCGATCCCAGGACCCTGGGATCATGACCTGAGCTGAAGGCAGAGGCTTTAACCCACTGAGCCACCCAGGTGCCCCAGGGACATCCGGTTTTATACAAGTTTCAGATAATGAGAAATGTACCTTAAATATCCGTGCAAATAAAAAGTCCAGTCTTAGTTCTCAGCTCCATATAAGGACATAATACTTTCAGTTAACACATGGCTAAAAGGTAATCCCATCATGTAATAATTCTTCATAAAAATTAAATTCTTGGGGTGCCTGGGTGGCTCAGTCGAAGCATGGGATTCTTGGTTTCAGCTCAGGTCATGATCTCAGGGTTGCGAGATCAAGCCCTGATTTGGGCTCGGCTCAATGCGGAGTCTGCTGGAGATTCTCTCCCTTTTTCTCTCCCTCCCCCTCTGCTCCTCCCTTCCCCTCTATTTCTCTCAAATAAATAAATAAATAAATAAATAAATAAATAAATAAAATCTTTAAAAAAATTTTAAATTCTCCTCCCAGTTTTCCCCTCTATCACTTGTTCAGCCTAGAAAAAGAAAAAGTGTATTGTTAAGCAGCAGGAAAAGTTGCAGATTCCGATGTGCCGCAAACAAGTGTTTTCCAACACAAGGGATTCCAGAAACAAACCTACCTGGAGGTGGGGGGGAACCATGCAAACATCCACTTTAAAATTTAATACAACAAACGAGAACCAGCACCTCAAAATGGCAGAGACCCAGCATGCCATGTTAAGTGACTTGCGACACTCGGGGGCTGGGCACAGTGGCAGCCTCCCCAGACTTGCAAGGAGAAAGAAATTTTTCTCCCAGAGAATCCGTGTTCCCAGTGGGGAGGATAGTGTGCTTTTCAAGGATGGAATGAAAAACTGCCCTCGCTCTTTAGCTGTATCAGAGGATGAAATTTTAAGAATTTGAGACTGACCAAGAGTTAGTCTGAGAAAAGTGGGGAGACTGTAAAGAAACCCTTATGGGGTAACTTTAACCAGTCGGGGAAGATAAATCAGCAAGGACAACCTTTCCCGTGACCTTCCCACCTGTTTCTTTCCTAAATTATTTCCCCCAAATTCTCTTTGGAAGGAATTCGCTCATTAATGGATGTCTCCTTTTATTTTGAAGTTTAAAGCCAGGCAAGAGCTGTATTTAAAGGGAGTAGGAAGAGAAAGGTGTATACGCGAGGTACGCAACAAGCACCAGCTCTTATCTATCCTGTGCTGAAAAGCCTCTGGTTAGTTTAAAACCCCTATCACAAAGCTCATCTTGCAGAGGGCGAAAACTCTACCAGTGGTGCAAATCCGACGCGCTCCTCAATTAAACAGTTTTGTCCATTAGGATTTCTTTTATAACAGAAGGAACTTTCCATACTCCTCCAAAGCTCTTACGTGTCAATATACAGTTTACCAGAAGTCTTACGGGAACAGTTGACTACCGTGTCTTTTGTATGTTACATGCATGATATACCGCACCCTTACAATGAAGTCAGCTGGAGAAAATATTATTTAAAAAAAAAATAAGGAGGGACGCCTGGGTGGCTCAGTTGGTTAAGCGGCTGCCTTCGGCTCAGGTCATGATCCTAGCGTCCTGGGATCGAGTCCCACATCGGGCTCCTTGCTCAGCAGGGAGCCTGCTTCTCCCTCTGCCTCTGCCTGCCATTCTGTCTGCCTGTGTTCGCTCCTGCTCTCTCTGACAAATAAATAAATAAAATCTAAAAAAAAAAAAAAACTTCTAAAAAAAAAATAAGGAAAGTACATTTACAGTCCTATACTGCATTTATCCAAACCAAACCAAATGGTGTCCAAGTAGACCCGCACGGTTCAAGCCATGTTGTTCACGGGTCAACTGTATTTTCTTCTCTTTTCTTTTTTTTTTTTTAAGATTTTATTTATTTACTTATTTGAGAGAGAAGAGGGATGGGAAGGGGCAGAGGGCGAGGGACAAGCAGACCTCATGTTCAGTGTGGAGCCTGATGCGGGGCTCGATCCTATGACTCTGAGATCTCGATCTGAGCTGAAATTAAGAGTCAGACGCTCAACTGAATGAGGCACCCAGGCGTCCCTGTATTTTAAAAGATGGAATGATTTTACACAGTATAGTATTCTGGGGATAAGAGTCATGTCAATGATGATTTCACAGAGGGCTAAGCACCTGAGACCCATTCCTGTTGTCCTTGGCACAGAGGGTCCCCCAAAGCACCCCTTTCTGCTCTTTCCATAGTCACATCAGATACACAGCCCTTGACTGACAAGTCACAACGCCGTTTTCCAGAACAGCAATATCCCAAGGATGGAGAATCATGGCTGCACGGGACTCTGCCCGAGGGGGTGGGCCATCACGCAGGTGACACTGCCTTCCCTTGGTTTCCTCCTTTCATCTTTGTAATAAGAAAGAGTCCTCACCTTAGTAACGTGGAGTTTTGAAAGCATGCTACTTAGTTTGTAATAGGAGCACGTCAACCCATGAAATCTGGAGCACTTACCCCTCGAGCTGCTCCTCTCCTAAGATCTGGCGAAGGTTTTTTAGGAAGGACAAGGAGACCAAGGCGTGAGAATGGCGGATCTTCACGTAGCCTGTCACCACCTCAATGAGCCCCATGAAGTTCTCCAGTTCTGAGGCAATGTTATCTGTGAGAGGAGGGGGCCGTGTTAGTGAGCATTCGCGTTGTGCAAGGATGACCCACTCGGTTTCTCGCAAACATGTCAGGAGAATGATTCCGTGGCAGGTCTTGGTGACTCTGAGAGACTCAGGTTGCTGGCACAGGGCCCGCCATCCTTGTCAAAAATGTACCTCCCTGACCTTGACTTTCAACGACCTCTCCTGGGACAGGGCCCCCCTCCGAGGCAGGGGAAGACTTTCTAGAAGGCTGGGTACTGTAGCTCTCAGGCTGATTAACTGAATGTAAAATCATAAATACCAGACTGCCAATTAGCTAAGGCTGACAAATCTAGGGAACGTCTTTTAATACGCTCTGTCACCAGACAGCACTGCCTCCACAGTACAAGGGCATGACTGAATAAACAACATTTTCTCGGTCTCATTAGGAACTGCCTTTGCTGCATTTCCAGTTCCTAAGATACAGGGATCTATATTTAAAGAGTCCGTCTTACTAAGACTGGGAGAAAAACACACCAAAATATTAATACACCCGGTTATCTGCTGGTGATTTTTCAAAATTCATTTCTGGGCTTCTAAGTTTTCTATAATGCACACATCTGATTCTCATAAGGAGAGGACAGTTTGAAAACCAGTTGCTACTACTATGTATGTGAAAACAATGTAATATATACACAGTGTATTTCCCATCATCCTGTTCAGCCTGTCTTTTCCTCGTAGTAAAAAAAAAAAAAAGGAACATTAACTTCGGTTCAACTTATGCCAAAATTACAATAAATACTGTAATCAGTTGGGTATGGTCCAACTAATGGGATTTTATTGCACATGACTTGTTGAAGGCTTACTTAATGAGAGGTTCTATTTTGCTTTGAATGGATAAAAATAAAAGAATAAGGATCCTGTCTCGGAGGGTTGGGGGCTATGCTTACTGTAGAGTTTAATGGTTTTCTAGGAGAAATTCAAGTTACAAACACCAGAAGTTGCCTGTGGTGGATATTTCAAGAAAAAGGCCCTGGATTTTATTTTATTTATTTTTTTAAAAGATTTTATTTATTTGGCAGACAGAGGTCACAAGTAGGCAGAGAGGCAGGCAGAGAGAGAGAGAGGAGGAAGCAGACTCCCTGCTGAGCAGAGCCCGATGTGGGGCTCGATCCCAGGATCCTGAGATCATGACCTCAGCCGAAGGCAGAGGCTTTAACCCACTGAGCCACCCAGGTGCCCCAAGACCCTGAATTTTAAATGCAGGGCAGGATGGATGCCAGTGAGTGGAGGCTGGGGACACCCTTTGCAGTGAGATGTCTTATTCCCCCATTTCCAGGTGATTTCTTCCACTGGACATAAACCGGAAGACACATTTTATCACCATGCATGAATATGTACTTATTCCTTCTTAAATTCTACTCCTTCATGGATTTAATTCATGGTTTAAATTCTTCAGGATACGAAAATTTAAAAGAAAAAAAAAAAGGAGGTTTAGGTGCTTAAAGGGTATGTTCTAGGGATGAGGGTATCTTTTCAAAAATTAAGAAATCTGGGATGCCTGGGTGGCTCAGTTGGTTAAGTGGCTGCCTTCGGCTCAGGTCATGATCCCAGCATTCTGGGATCGAGTCCCGCATCGGGCTTCTTGCTCGGCAGGGAGCCTGCTTCTCCCTCTGCCTCTGCCTGCCTCTCTGTCTGCCTGTGCTCACTCTCTCTGACAAATAAATAAGCAAAATCTTTAAAAATATATATTTTATTTAAAAAAATTAAGAAATCTAGTAAGAACAAAAGGAATAAAACCTCATCATTTATTTATTTATTTATTTGTTTGTTTGTTTGTTAAGTAGGCCCCACACCCAGCGTGGAGCCTAATGCCAGGCTCAAACTCATGACCCTGAGATCAAGACGTGAGCTGGAATTGAGAGTCGGGATGCTTAACCCACTGAGCCACCCAGGTGCCCCAGGAACAAAACTTTAGAAGCACCATGAGGGTAAGAGAATTCTAGCTGTGGAAGCAAAGTTATTTCTGTGGTGGAGGGGTGAAAGGGGTTCTGGAAAATGAGGAGTACCAAAAGGTCCAAAAAGACTGAGCGCAAACATGTTTCTGCCATCTCTAAGCTGTAACAGCTCGGCTCACTCCCCGAACAAACAGTATTAAGGAGAAGTAAATCCACAGAATAAGTCAATCAGCCATTTTCCACCCCACCTCCATCAACCTGCAAAAATCTCTCCACAAAAGGATTTAGGGGAAAAAAAAATCCTTTCAACCTCAAGGTCTTCTTATGATTTTTATTCTAGATTATGAAACTATCATAGATACCTTGACCGAGTGGTCCCAGTGGTGGAGAATTTAAGGCTAGAAGCCATTGTCAGTTAAAGATCAGAAGTGAAAAGATCACGGAATAAGTCCACGAGTAATGTTTTTGCACACACGCAATCACCAGGAACGCCGTCTACTACTGCAAATGCTGGCGATCCTACAGGGGTGAGGATCAAAGCTTTAAATACAGCATGACACACCCTGGTATTTTATTTTTATTTTATTTTATTTTTGCTCTCCAAAGTAAATTTGGAGATTAACCACTCTTTGGACTTAATAAAATTTTAAAGGGGTATCATTAACTTCTTCCCTTTGCACAGTCTCCTCAACACCTCCCAGGTAACCAGACCTCTTTGGGCTTGAAGCTGTGTGTCTCTGGCTCCAGCTGGAGGCTGCTGACACTTTTGATGCCCCAGCCTCTTCTGGGGCTTGTGTGTGCTGGGATGTGCATCTCCTGCGTGAGACGGGACTCACAGAAAGATGAGCCATGATCCTGGGCGTGAATAAACGCCAAGCCAAGAGCTGCAAAATAGACTGCCTTTCAATCTGGTTTTTTCTTTTTTTAATCTTTGAGGGAAACTCAAAAAAAGACACACATGAGGCTTATGCCCCATGCTGTTTTTCCCAGGCCCAGGTTTCAGGTGTGAGTCATGGAGGGGAAGGAACAGCAAGTCAACAAAAGAAAACCAAGTGGTCCGGCCACCTCTTTCAGGGGGGACGGGATACTTACTGCCTCGGCGGATATTAATGAGCAAATTGCCCTTGAAGATGGTGCATCCTTGGAGCATCTGAGCAGAGGTAACAGAATCAATGGTCTTTGTTTTCTTCTCTTCCTCGCAGACCTTGGGGCAAGGACCTTCACAAGGTATGCAGTACATGCTGGTAAAGATAAAAAATGAACCAAAAACACGGAGAACTGAGTCAGGCTTCTTGCGTTAAGAAAAAAAAAAATCACAAAGACACACTTTTATTCTAAGTTGTTTGTGCGGTACACATTACCAAAACAACTGTTGGGAAGGGTTCACGTGGGCACACCGTGTCTCATCCCGAAGCCACCCAGCCAGGATCAGCCATTCAAACTGCAACCAAAAGAAGAAAGTGCCTACAAAGGAAAAGCATGCCTCTTGTTTCCAGACAAAATATGTGATGCATCCTTGAGGCATGTGTGTATCAGAGGCCGTCGGCTGGGGAGCCAGCTGGTTCCATGTGGAAGAAAGAGCCTTGAAGAAAGGACACAGTGGTGGCTCCTGAGGAAAAACGGGGCCGCTCTCTAATGTGGCCTTGCCCTGCACACCCTGGGGGAGCAGCTGGGAGACTGGACAAGGACCAGGAAAGGGACCGTGATGTCTCTGCCACTAATGGGAGTCTCACTCTCGAAGTCGGCATCCCAGCAAAACCCAGCAAGGAATTCCAAAATGCGTGGGGAAGAACACATAGCCCTTATTTTCTTGCTAATGTACAACTGAAATATTTCTTAACAGTGTTTTGCAGAAACTCGTAAATTGATCAGAATGTTGTTTTCCCTGCATGTGCGCTGAAAGCAAGGAACTTCCGTTACTTTGTAATAAACTCCCCTTTCGAATGCTATCCCACACATGCTGAAGGACCCCCAGGAGTCAGCGATCAGGGAGCAAGAGAGGCACTTCTTCTGCTTATCTACCATTCATTTACAAAATTGCTGACATACGCTAATCTGGCTGTTGAACCACAGTCTGAGGATCAAAGTTGGGTTGATTTCCAAACAAATGCTACCGCCTTATTGAGGCGTGTGTGCGTGTATGTTTGTGTGTAAAATATATAGGGCGGCAAATTGGAGAGCCAGGTGTATTGTCATTATTGTTCTTAAATAATCTTTTAAACTTCGTGAAGATAAATTAAAAACATTCAAGGAAACAGTGTGTTAGCTTACATGAAAGCTTTTGTTTCGTTTTGTTTTCATGAAACCTTACTGCCTATCTAAGGCAAAGATGCAGGGATTTGTTTTGTTTACAAACTTACAGGTAAACAAAATTTCCCTGCTCTTTTCCTATTTTGTATGGGGAGAATGCTAGGCAAGGTTTCCCAAGGAACTGGGCCAAGCACAGAAGGGAAGATTTCTCTTTTCTAGAACATCATACTCAACCTTCTTATTTCCACTATGGGTAACAGCTTCCTGTCTCCACTTTTTTTGGGGTTTTTTTTTTGGTCTTTTATTCTAATTTATCTACACACCATGCAATGCCTCCACCCTCCTTCTTTAAAAAAACTTTTTATCCTGAAACACAGACTCACAGAAAGTTACAAAGAGTACTTTCCCCCTGCATCCTGGATGTGAACATCTTATATAACTATAAATGGAATACCAAAACCAGGAAATTAACACTGGTACAATGAATGCATAGTTCTGTCACCTTATATCCCTTTTGTGATCTTCACGCCGTCAAGATACAGAAGTATTTCAGGAATATCTCCCAAAGAGCTACCTCCTATCCTCACATCCCTAACTCTGTCCTCCTGACCACTAATGTATTCTCCATCACTGCAATGTTGTCATTTTGAGACTGTTATATAAATGGAGTTCTATAGTACTGGACCTTTTTTTTTTTTTAAGATTTTATTTATTATTTGACAGAGAGAGAGATCACAAGTAGGCAGAGCAGCAGGCAGAGAGAGAGAGAGGGGGAAGCAGGCTCCCTGCTTGAGCAGAGAGCCCGATGTGGGGCTCGATCCCAGGACCCTGAGATCATGACCTGAGCTGAAGGCAGCGGCTTAACCCACTGAGCCACCCAGGCTCCCCAGTACTGGACCTTTTGAGATCACCTTCTCCCCCCCTGCCCCACAGCATAATGTCCTTGAGATCTGTCCCCAGTCGTTGTGTATTTCAACAGTTTGCTCTTTTTTTTTGGCTGAATAACAGTCCATGGCATAGATGTACCACGGTCTGTTTAACCATTTCCCTACGGTAGAACATCTGCATTGTCTTTTGTCTTTGGCTATTACGCACGGAGCTGCCGTGAACACTTGTGTACATGTTGTTCCGTGAACATATATTTTCATTTCTCTGGGAGGAGTGTCCACGAGTGTGACTTCTAGGTCGTTATGTCAAGTGTATGTTTAGCTTTCCCCGACGTTTTATTCAGACAGCAATTTCTGAACCAAACACCTTTGCTAAAATGTCTAGGAATCATCTAGCCCTTTAAAAATGTTTTTCTAAGGAAGTACTCTGATTACACGTTTATAGAGTAAGCTTTCTTGAATCCATTCAGGTACAGAGAGGGTACAAACAGTATTAATAAGTATTTTAAACTCAGTGTCAAATAGGTCTTAAAGGTTGAGAGTGGTATTTATTCTTTCTTCATGGTGTTTTATTTTAAAACAGAAGAGATTTATCTGTAGCTCTGAATAGACTATAAGTACAGGTAGGGAAAAAAACAGCTCATTTCTTTGAAAATGCGCCGCCATGGGAGAAACACCGCTGAAATGCACAGCAGTCCCCTTGCTGGCCCCCACTACATCACAGGACAGTGTATCCCCAGGACAAAGATGGTACCACCCCCCGTTCATGCACCAGCTGTCCCATCTCTGCTCCCGCCCTCAGGAGGAGCCGTGGTTGAGCCTCATCTGGGTTCCAGGCATGGCCCAGGGTACTGGGAAAGCCCTCATAAGTTCTAAGGCTACCAATAAACTGTGAGTAAAATACGGTAGACTTATTCTGGGTGGCATTTGCATACTTTACCGTCCATTGGGAGTCCTTGGACACTTCACTTTTAAAAAGTATTCAGAATAATTTTTACTATTATTATAGTAAAGACGAGACAACAGATGGAGAGTTGCTCTGTGTCTAATGTTAGGAAAGAATGGGAGCTTTATTTTTGGTTTGAAGATCAAGGAAGCATTTGGCCCACTGCAACTAAACTGTTCTTTCCTAAAAGTTCTCTGCTCTCCCTAGAGGAGGGAAGAACGACCCAAACCTCTGGTCTTTTGATTCCAGGGCTACAGTGCCGTATTTTATAACAATGCCACTAGTGCCTTCTCAAAAACATAAACCAACAACACATTTACAGAGGCCCAGCCCACATACCTCAGAGGGATGCTTTTTTTTTTTTTTTTAATTTGTTAGAGAGAGAGAGAGAGAGAGAGAGAGCGCACAGGCAGAGGCAGAGGGAGAAGCAGGCTCCCTGCCGAGCAAGGAGCCCGATGTGGGACTCGATCCCAGGACGCTGAGCCGAAGGCAGCCGCTTAACCAACTGAGCCACCCAGGCGTCCCGGGATGCTTTTTTGCTGTAAAGAATGCCTTTGCTTCCCAAGTGAAGTCTCAATGTTTGGGAAAGAAAACGAGAGGCATAGAAAGCCGAGAGAAGGGGACAGTCGAGGAGAAGAGAGAGAGAGAGGAACAGGTGCTAATGGCAAACAGGTTACTGTTCAGGCAGCTAGGGCGGGCACAGGATGGAGTTTGTGCTAACAGACCGTACGGCCTGCCGGCTGCCTCAAGGACACTGTTAGGGGTTCGGCTTGTCTTCTCTCTGCCAGTCCCCAAGACTTCACAGAGCTGGTGCTGGGTGGCACCAGGGATAGGACAACCTAAATGTACGGTCCTCCTGGGTTTACCCCACACCTGCTTGGCAAGCAGCCTGGCAAGGGCAGGGAGGGGAGACTGTGACCTCCACGTACCGAGGCCAGCACAGCAGGCCACGTACTTAACTTCAAGTGGCCTGGCAGTACACTTCTAAGACACAATATAAAACAAGTGCATTTTGTGTGTGTGTGTGTGGTTGTGATGGGGGCGGGGAGGGCAATTGCTCCTCTAATAGAATCTCATATAAAATGTCAGTTTGCCAGCCCTCTGGAGCAGATCCATGGCCCTTAATCTCCCTGGGGCCATCCAGATGGCAGAAGGGCAACACCAACCTTCCCACCCACAGGGGGAGGGGCGGGGGGGGCGTGTTGGGGGGATGCGGGTTTTGGGGGGCATGGGAGGCTGCATGACTGACCTCTGACTGCCGTTCCGGATGAAGCCAGAGGGGCACTCCTGCATGCACTCGCCGTCGTGGATCACGAACCCCTCCGAGTCGCTGCTCTCGGCATTGGGGATGTTGGCGCAGAAGTCGCGGTCCACGCAGCGCCAGCCCTCGAAGCGGTAGGTGTTGGGCGGGCAGGTGGGCACGCACACGCCGGCGTAGTAGTAATGCCTGCAGGCCACGCAGGCCGTGTCGTTGTCGGGGGCGCTGCAGCTGCCCAGACACTCGGGGTGACAGCACTCGTTGTTCTCGGTGCACGCGCGCTTCCCGCACGCGCTCGGGCACACTGTGGGAGCAGAGGGGACAGCAGGTGAGACTGGGGGTCGGGTTTGGACTGCCTCCTCCAGGCCTGGCCTGCTTTGTCCCGGGTCACTGGCCACCCTGGACCAGACCGCCCCAGTGACAGTCAACCACCCACTCACCGCCCGCCCATGCGCCCACGCAATCCCCAGATGGCGCTTCCCAGGGCTCTGTAGCCTGCGGCAGACTTGCAATGACAGTATTACAGACCCTAGTCACAGTTTCATTAAGGCGGGGAGAAAATACTCTTCGTTTTGAGTCCAGCCTCTCTTATTTACTCCCTGTGTGCTCCTGAGGAGTCATTAGCTTCTCTGACCTTGACCCTCTCTTTTCACATCTATACAATGGGGGTAGTAATATCCATATGAGAGCTTTGCCTGAGGTCAACATGATAATGCAGTAGCCCAATGGGAACAATAAGGCGTATTATTCCTTTTAAAAGCATGATGTACTGTTCCTCTGCATTATGAACATGTTCCATGAAATACCTTGAAAAGCCTTAGTGTGGAGAAATGATTTAAAAAAGTATTTTATTATATATATTATTACAAGTATTTTTAAATCATTCCAAAAATCATTTACTTTAAAAATGATGAAACTGGAATATTAAAGGTGATACTATTTGGGTTTACAAAATGGCTTTAGAAAAAGTTTGCGTCCGTTTCTATGTCAAAGTTCTTACTCCCAAAAAACGATGGTATTAACTTATTCACAGAGCCTAAATTATTATAACACCAACAAGTCCCTGCATCTGATTGTTATTCTCAAATAAGAAAAAAAGGGGGGCGGTGGAGAGTGTCTCTGAGCCCAGAGGAGTCACTCATAGCATATTAGAAACCATCTCCTTTGAGCCACTCTCCCAAACTTTACTGGAAGCAGTGTCTAAAAAGCAGAGATCCACAATTCATGTCCCAAGTAGATGAGCTGGCATTTATTTCCATAACAACGATGTAATGATCACACTCTGTGGGGCTGTTAGCCTCACTAGCAAATAAAGTATAAATCAACCAAATATGAAATCTGGTTTATATTATATGTTTCCTGCTTTTTCTTGAGCTGGGAAACAACACAAAATTATTTAAATATGTATATTATTGAATCTGACATATATTATTTAGTGAAGATTCTATTACTGTTTTCCTTATAAACAAAGTATGTGCTAAAAAAAATCAGATATCACAGATAAATAAAAATATATAGGACGTCTAGTCCATCTGCCCCAAATACCCCCTTCATCAATACCTTCATGTGGATCCCCCCAGGTCCCCCCCTTTTTTTAAGATTTTATTTATTTATTTGACAGAGAACACAAGTGGGCAGAGAGGCAGGCAGAGAGAGAGGGGAAGCAGGCTCCCCGCCGAGCAGAGAGCCCGATGCGGGGCTCCATCCCAGAACCCCGAGATCATGACCTGAGCTGAAGGCAGAGGCTTAACCCACTGAACCACCCAGGCGCCCCTCCCCAGGTCCCTTTCTATGCATGAGCATGTACATATAAATATCTACAAAAAAGGAACAAGCCACCCTGAAACCTTTTTTTTTTTTTTTTTGGTATAATATACTGTGAATTCCATAATCACTTAACAGCTACATTGCATCTCACGGTATAGTGTAAGTTATAACCTGTCTCCTACTATAAGACATTTCATTTACTCCTGATATTTTATTATTACAATGAACACTGCGATCTTCATGAGAAATCTTAATTATTTCCTTAGGATCAATTTCCAGAATTGACCTCACCAGGTCAAACTATCTTCTGGAAAGTTTTTACCAATTTACACTCCACTAACTGCACCCAAGAGTTCCTATTTTACCATGGAAAGGTGAATTTAAAAATGAACATCAGAACTTGGCCATTCAAATGAACACTGTCACCTCTGAAGAAAACAGATACATTCTCATGATACTGTCAAGCTTCTTAAAATAATTTTGCAAGTTTCTCCTTTGAAATTATCCTTTTGCAGAGACCATAGGTTGCTTTCCATTATTTATTCTTTTTATCTACTTTGATAATGGAACCTTGATTTTTAACTGGGCATTTGGCCACCCAGCTAGATATTATATCTCCTAGCCTTCTTGTAGCTAGAAGTGACATATGTCCTAGCCAGTGAGATACGAGAAAACTTTTTTGGCTGGTAGTTATTGGAAGATGCCTTAAAAACAGTGAGTGTGCCCTTCCTCCTTGCCGGCTGGAATGCAGGAGCAATGCATCACTCTCCGGCAGCCATCTTGGTCATGAGGTAGCCCACTAAGAAGGTGGAATAAGATAAAAGGATCTTGGTCCGCCAAAAGGCTAACCCTATACTGCTTATCTGTAGACTTGGCTTTCTCTAGAGAGAGAAATAATTTTTTATCTTATATATGTACTTGCTACTCATTACACCCAACTGAGACACACCTTCAGAACTACTTACAGGCAAAGAAGAAAACCATTCCTGTTGGTTTGCATGACTTCTGTTTACCAGAATTGCCTCAATGACTTCTGGCTATTTCCAGAAACTAAGCTACCCAATAAATAACAAGGAGTAAGTATCTCTAAGCACCCCGAAA
This sequence comes from Taxidea taxus jeffersonii, assembly GCA_003697995.1. NCBI lineage: Eukaryota > Metazoa > Chordata > Mammalia > Carnivora > Mustelidae > Taxidea > Taxidea taxus. Next base: position 18,407 of record RCUC01157140.1, on the reverse strand, counting down.
AAGTAGGTGTTATAGATAGGAGTTGCAAAAGTGTGGCGATACATATATTGTCCACCCAGGTGATCATCTTGAGGAGGGTGACACTAATTTGAATTTACAAGTCTAGCATATTTGTAGTAAAGGTACACAGACACACACACACACACACACACACACACACACACACACACGAGCACATTCTCTCCCATCAGATCTCATACCTGAAGACATCTAATATCATCAAAAAGACTCAGTGACTATTTAATTTCAAATCTATCCATTACGAAGGTTAACTTCAAGGCTCAAGATCTAAGGGAACAAATACATTGTGTGTCTTTTAGTCCAGGTTTTTAAGGGAGTAACAGGAACACAAGTCCATTTACCCACTGGTTGTCGATGCATTTAGCAAGTGTTTATTTAGCAACGTCCCGCACCTGCGTGCCAGACCCTGCCCTCACGGAATGGGTGATATGCCAGGGAAGTACAGGATCAAGTGCAGGTTCATGGCACGCCCGGGGCATCAGGGGTGGTTTTGAAGAGATGCTCAGGCTGGAGATGAGAGATGAAAGACGAGGAGGAGAAGAATAAAGAAGAACACGGAGGAAATCACATGTCAACGTGCATAAAGGCAATGCCGTTGCTGTGGCAGGAGGACTGGGTGCCCGTGAAGATAGCAGGAGGCTAGTCGCCAACTGGTGGGTGATGGGCGTCACTGGAGATTTTAGGCAGGGGAAGAGCAACAAAGGCCGCTTTTCATATTGGAAAGGTCATCTGGGAGCTGCACAGAGGGCACCATGACCTGAGGGGGCCGAGCTGACAGAAGAGGGATCAGGTGAGGGGAGAGGAGAGACACAGCCTTGTTATGTGGCCCCTACAAGGTTTCTGCAATATTAACAGATCCATAGGTTCATTCGGTTAACATGAAACTGGCTGAAGAAGAACCCTGTGTTCATAGTCTCGAGTACTGGCACAAGCACCCCCCTCACTCAGAGCCCTGAAGTCCCCACCATCGGCCACCACAGTGCTTTGTGATTGGAGGAAGGGAAAACTGATGAAAAATCTCACGATCATCAACAGAAACTAACGGGGGCCACTATCTGCTTGCTAAGCCCCCTTTCCCTCACTTATAATTTAAATAACACGCTATATAAAATCGTTAAGTGGCAGGCATTAATATTAAAAAGTACTAAAAACTCGAGAGCATTTAAAAGCATAGGAAAAAAAAAAAAATCCCTGTGCTCTCGCTGGGAATCAGCTATGCCCACATGCAAATGTTGGGCATCTCCAGTAGGAGAAAGAAAAAGATATCCCCCAAACCTGACAAAGTAATTTCCCATTCCGATGGCAACGGCGTCTCTGGGCAGTAGTCCCCCCGAGACCCTTTCAAAGGCATGTGTTACATGGAAAACACGTCAGTCAGTTCTTGCCACAAGCAGCACACAGGCTGGGGAATTAGGGTTTTGTTTCAGCAAGGAGAGCTCCTTCAGAAGAAATTTCAGCAAAGCTTAAATTAGGTGAAATCTTGTTATTTATAAGCAGAACAATTCCTCTTAAAGGGATCACAAATCAAGGGGTTCCTTTATGGTATGTGATCCAAATGGCATGACACGTATCGACTACTTGAGGGGAGTAAGAATGAGGTGTGATGGGGAAGGGGGGAGAAAGGAGAGGTGACTTGTTTGCTGGAGGACAAATCTGTAAATAAGAGACTGCTCCAGGGACAGAGGATCCCCTGGCCACAGCAGAACCTGAGGATTCTGGGAGGCGGGAGAACACGCAGGAAATTCAGGGTTAGAGGGTCCCGGAGTCAGCCCCAGAAGCCTGCTGTAAATTTTGTCTCATCTCAATGTATATAAATATTATTAGTGTTTAGGACTATTAAGGGATTTCTCAAAAAGCCCCGGGCAGTGTGTCTTGCCAGCAGATGGATGGCTGTTCCACACAAATGCCAAAACTTAAAATTTAGTACATTTACCAAATTTCCAATTACAGAGCTATGGGAGAAAGGAAGGGAGCCTCTTTCCCGGCTTCCATGGAGAAGGAACACACCTAATGTGATTAAAGGCATTTGTACTTTTCAAAATAAAGGGAAAATGGAGGCTGCTATGAACTACAAACAGAAAGGGGGAAAAGCAAATTTACTGTACCCACGAGAGCTTTCTCTTCATTGGAATTCTTAGAACGACCAACAATAAAAATCAAACCCGATCTAAGTTGTTGGAAAAGCTAATGGCATGTCCCATATCTACCGCTAAAAGGATTGATGTGGGGTCACCGTCACATAAAAATGAAGGTGCTGGATGTAAAGGCTCACTCTTCATTTTGGGGGATAGGAAATGAGTAGCATATCAGCCTTTAACTCCCTCCCTCCCCAGTGTCCTTATATTCACTGAGTTCTTTTTTTTTTTTTTTTTTACATTTATTTTTATTCTTGCCAGGGAGTTCCTTAACCATCTTTACTCAAGAGCAACCATTTTTAAAAGCATACAATTATAAGGTGTTCTTGCTGGAAGAGAAGGTGGAGAACTCAACCTCTTCTCAAGGAAAAAAAATTAAAAAGGGGCCACTTAAGTCACCATTTTATCCCAAATAATTTCTAAAGAATGGAAATAAGTTCATGGATGTTCGAATGAGGTCAAGCTTCTGACTCAAACACAGGCTGGTTTAGAGACATCTTAGTTATTTCTGGGCTACCCTAAGTGACACAGCACTGTTCCATATAAAGAAAGGGATGTCTTTCCTATTTGACACGCATCGTTATGCATGAAGGTGAGCCGCTACTAACTCCAGAAAAGTGTACTTCAGCTCCAAAGTGCATCGGGGACATAGAGGGGCAGAGAAATTGTATAGTTTTCTTGTCCTGCCAAGGGAGGAGGTGACTCCATCAAATACCATGGGGGGTGGACCCCTGCTGAGTCAGCTGAATGCCCAGGCCCACTCAAGGCTGTAGGCATTATCCTGCAGGGAGTACTGAGGCACAGGAGAGGGGATGAGAAAGGCTCCTTTCAACTGTTAAAATATCAGCCTTATGAGCCAGGCCCCAGGCTAGGTCCTACAGACAGGCAAGCATAAGATAGGCAGCACTTCCCCCCCCCCCCGGGGGGTCTCCCCACCCCGAAGGGAGGCAATGGGAGTACCAAGAGGGGCAAGCAAGGGACCAGTGAGGAGGGCTTTCCAGGAGAAGGGACAACCAGGCCCAAGCTTGAAAAGCCAGCAGGAGCTAGCAGGTGATGGGGGTGTTGGCAGGGCTGCTGATGGGGAGCACGGGGCCAGCGCACCAGACCCAGGATGAATGGGCGACTGACTGGACCGAAGAGGTGCAGGAGACAGGAAAGATGGTGAGACCAGAGGCAGAGAGAGGTGAGAAGGGCCTTTTAACCCACGAGTAGGAGTCTGGACCACTCTTAAAAAGGAAAGGGATGCCGCTATTGAAGGATTCTAAGCAGGGCGTCCCATGAGCACACATACATTTTAGAAGGATCACTCTGGCTGCTGAGTGGAACACAGAATGGAAGGGTGACCCACGGAGTCATGGCAGCTGTTTCCGTGAGCCATGATGCTGGTCTGTATCAGGGAGATCTAGAGATCAGAGATGCAGGAGATGAAAGATCTACCTGGAGAGCATGGGAAGAGTAGCCAGCTTTTGTTTTTGGAGGGACAGAGATTAGTTTAGTTTGAGATGTGTTGCTTGGTGGACAGCGTATGCTCTCACCCTCTAAAACTATCTTCGGTCTGTCCTCCCTTTTAACCACAGGCACATCCTCCTCCCCGCATGTCCCCCCAAGCAAAGACCTCTATCAATGGGAGCGGAGTGGTGGGGAATATCAAGGTTTCTCCGGCTCAGGGAGAACAGCTATATTTTTATCCTAGCGTATTTGTCTGTCGTTCCCTAAACAAGTCAGCCAGCCTGAAAAAGCAGGCTTATGTGAAAATGCTTAGAAGCCGTGAAATAAAGCTAAAATGATCCTCATACAACCACGTGTGAGCTACATGCTTATGTGTGTGTGCGCGCGTGTGCACATGTGTAGCGTATATATATAGAGCAAAGCACAATTTTCTCAAAGGGAAGATAACTGCCTTCCTTTGAGAAGAATCAACTGTCAAGCCTCCTGACAGCCTGAGAACCGGCTAATGGAAAACTCCAGAGAACCAATGCCTAGAAATCCCAGGTGGAGCTTGAAACAACTCCCAGACCAGCTTCTGCCTGAGAAACTGTAGGCTGGTAAACCGAATCAGTGAGTTACCCATAGCAAAAAAAGTTCAAGTGGGAATCCGGGTGTCCTAAATGTTCACGAGAGAAAGTCACATTTGCAACAACGTTTCTCCTTCTCCATACCAAAAGAAACCTCCTCCTTGTGCTGGAGAAAATCGCACCACAGTCACTGCAAGCCAGAGAGACGTTTTCATGGTTAGAATCCTGAAGATCCTTCGTCTTCTCTTTTTGGAACCAAAAGTATCCAGTGCGCCCACTGGGAGGTTATGGTGAGAACCGGGGCTCTGGGAATGCGCAGAGACAGAGAGGCCCGAGACAGAGAGGCCCCGGGAGACAGATCTGGCAGCGAGCGCAGAAAGGCTGGTGGGCAAAAGAGGTGGGCCACAGTTTTTTGAACATAAGGTACCTGAAAGCTCTCATTTTCTCCCAAGCCTGTACGAAGGAGTTCCTCTTTTGCAACGTGAAGTGGTTTTCAAGACCCAGTTCCCAGTCTGCTTCTTTCCTAACAGGAAGGCCTCTGGACAAAGCATCCTTGAGTTGACTAACATCTGAATGTTCTGAAACAGAGGTTTGTGGGGAGGGGGCGGCAAGAAGTTACGTCCTTCCGCTCCTCACCACTCCCCCTCTCCCACCCCTGCAGCTCCCCAGTCAACTGTCTTCTTTAACCTTCCACTCTCTCCCAAGTCAGAACGTGTGCCAGCGGAAGCTCCAAGGGCCATTAGATCTGTCCTCAGTTTAGAAACAACAAGCACTTACACAGTCATGTTCATCCCTGTCATCCAAGCACAGGGTCTTAGGGCAGAAAGGTAGTTTCGAGGTCATGCATATCTCATGCTTGTCTCAGATATTTCTCTGCAAAAACCTAGGCCTTCAAGCAATGTCTGGGGGAGTGCTACTCCAACTGTCAGGCAGCACCAAGTGTGACCAAGTTGTTCCTTTCACCCAACAAGAATGCATTTTCCTCCCTGACATGCTCCCCAGGCCTCACTCAGCTTGTCTGATACCCAGGGAAAGTGGAGGCTTTCTTCTCTATAGGTCTGACTTTCAAACACACAGGCTCAAAATTCCGAGACAGTTATCTTGGCCTCCCTCCGAGGGCCTTACTCAGTCATAGCTCATGCAATACCCATGAGTACCATCGCTTCTTAACACCTGCCCCCAAACCTGCTCTTAACACACAACAGAAGGAGTTGGGACAGTGTGGCATACGAGGGGACTAGGAGACTCGTGGTGGCCGTCCATGACTAAGGCAGTATGCTTGGAGTGATCTCAGCATGGTCTTTAAAAAAGAACTATCATCATCACACCAAGAAGGCTCATTCTGAGTTTCTCATTGTTGAAGACTCCTCTCTTCTTTTTCACAATAATGGTTTGAGTCTCTCCTGTCTGGATACAACTCTGATCTGAATATAGGTCTCCCTGTTAACATAAAGTCAACGTTCCTAGGGACATTTTCCACATGCCCAATAGCCCATTCAGTACCTTATATACGTTAATGCAATCTTCCTAACAATCGCACAGGGTATCACTATTCTCATTAGTAAGTGACCGAACGGAGACACAGAGATTTAATCACTGTCCAGGGCTATTAACGGTCCAGTTTAATCACTGTTAAACTATAAATGTGGGCTAGATCTGCCAGACGGGGGCAGGCAGCCTCTTCACCCACTCTGTCCCACAGTGGCATGATGTTTCAGCTGGTCTGTGTGGTCTAAAAGGAAAGGGCTAAGGCGTCCTTCTTATGTCTCTTTTCTTTTTAAGCATGCATCCATCAGGAAAAAAAAAAAAAAATCAATCAATCTCAAGTCCTAGTGCCCTTTTCTCCTCCCTGAGGTGTAACAGTCAGAAGGAAGGACAAAACCCATGAAACATGACACGGTGGCAAGGAGGCAAGCTTCCAGGTGATATTAAGGAGATAATGTGTGCCCACTAAGTCTTCTTTGTTTACTGAGTCATAGCAAGTAGAACCCTCAAGGACATTTCTTCCAGCACAAATTTGCAAGGCTCAGCCCTGTCAGGTTTATCCTTAAATGTCACTGCTCAAGTCACAACACTGAAGCTACAGCTTCCATCGTGGAGGCATGGCGTTAGCACACATTCTTTGGGGCCAATGCAATTCCATATACACAACCGTGCTATCAGGAGGCCAGACCAGCAAGACCCAGGGAGAATCCATGGCTTGCAGAACCCAGGTCATCCGAGTAAGTCTTACTCATGAGAGTAGATAACCAGAGTTCATTTTCTTCACCAATTCATCTGTCTCAGCAAGACTGAAAATTTGGTGTAGTGATCCAAAGGGGCACGTGCATCCGAATGTTTATAGCAGCAATATCCACAACAGCCAAACTATGGGAAGAACCTAGATGTCCATCAACAGATGAATGAATAAAGAAGATGTGGTGTGTGTGTGTGTGTGTGTGTGTGTGTGTAATATAAAATGGAATACTATGCAGCCATCAAAAGAAATGAAATCTTGCCATTTGCAACAATGTGGATGGAACTAGAGGGTATCATGCTTAGTGAAATAAGTCAATCGGAGAACGACAACTATCATATGATCTCCCTGATACGAGGAAGTGGAGATGCAACATGGGGGGCTTGGGGGGTAGGAAAAGAGTAAATGAAACAAGATGGGATTGGGAGGGAGACAAACCAGAAGAGACTCTTAATGTCACAAAACAAACTGAGCGTTGCCGGGGGGAGGGAGGTAGGGAGAGGGTGGTCGGGTTATGGACATTGGGGAGGGTATGTGCTATGGTGAGTGCTGTGAAGTGTGTAAACCTGGCGAGTCACAGACCTGTACCCCTGGGGCTAATAATACATTATATGTTTATAAAAAAATTATTAAAAAAAAAAGACTGAAGATTTGGTCAGGGAGGAGGAAAAACAACAAAAAACGAAACAAAAAATCCAGTTCTGTGCCTTCTTCTCGGTCTGGCACATAAACACACAAAATCAAGGCTTACGGATATAAGAAATAGTCAAGCCCTAACCTCACCTGTCTAGTTCACAAGGTAAGCCAAGAGGTCTGGGAAAACATTTCACACCGGCGACTGAATGCATCTGTGAATATTTCATTAATAAGCAAAAGAAATAAAAATCTACAGACAGCGCCCATTGCATCACTGAAGTCTCCAAGATCCAAGAAGTAGTGCTGGGCAGAGTGTGGGGAAAAATGGGGCGGGGGGGGGGGAGAAAGAAAGAGAAAAGAAAGCAAGCAAGAAACCCAAAAGGAGTAAAGTTACAGACAGCATTATTAAGTAAAAATTTCATGTGCTAAATAGTAAGAGTAAAGAAAGGGCAGCCATCGGTTGAAAGATACAGTGTGGAATCACAAGGAATAGCAAAGCTAAGCGAGGAGCGGAAGGCAGATCAGGAACCCTCCTCTGGCTGTGTCTGACTCTTGACTTTGGCTCAGGTCGTGATCTCAGGGTCATGAGCTCGAGGCCCAGCAGTAGGCTCTAGGCTCGCTGCGCAATCTGCTGGAGATTCTCCCTGCCCCTCTCCCCCGCCCCTCCTCCCCCATAAATAAACAAATCTTTAAAAAGATAAACTCCTATTCAAAGCCTACATACAAATTTGGGGGACACAGGTAAGTTCCAATGGGGGAAAATTTTGAGGAAAAAGGGGTTAGACTTCAGGGGGCCAGGAAGTCTGTGGCAAAGGCAGCCGGTTCCTGCTTCTTCCCATGGGAACACTGAATGTCTGCCTCATACACATCCCACACCCCCAACCTCCATCTTTTTTTTGAGTCTTTCACTGTCAAATGGGTGATTCTTTGGAGACTCTCCCCAGTGCAGCAACTGCCAGGCGTGAGCCCATAAAGACACCCATCACTTACTACTGCCTGTCACAGATGCTTAAATGGACAGGGTGGAAAAAAAAATATTCTTTTCACACACTTAAAAATTACTCCAAGATATTTTAAATTTGGAACTGTTTGTATATTCCTTATAAGTTTATAAAACTCACACTGTCCCTCCATGACTAACTAAAGTGGAATTGAGAGAGTATTCTATATTTATAACTTGTCTGGTTGCTCGTGCTTACAGCCCTATTTCCACTCTGTGTTACTGTACACAGAGTTATGTGAGGTATTGTGGGCTCCTAAACTTTGCTGATTTCCTAACAAGGCAGGCCTGTGTCCCATAGGGACAAATTGGGGGCTGTTTTGTCCAAGTGGAGGCCGAGCTCAGAGGGAGAGGCCTCCAGCTCTGTGGTTTTGGCTACGGCTCTTAAAACCGGTGTGAGGGCCCTTTTCTGGGCAATGGTGTGCCTTACTCGTGTTGACCAAGTATCAATGCTCCTGATAGATTGCTCATTGCGCAAACCCGTGAGGAGCTCCAAGCTAACAGCTATGGCTAACACATATCACCCCTTCCTACTTATTTTGGTGGACAACCCCCCATGCAAAAACCCTTTTCCACATACATAACCATTTACATCAACATCATTTAAATGAATTCACTGAATTCAACCATTCGCAGGGAACAACATTTCAGAGACCAACAGGCCATGTTTTGGGTAAAACTCATCAACAAGTGAACGGTTTAATCAGGACACGGTGATAAATGCACCTGCAGAGGTAGATTTCTCCAGTATGTGTGGAATTTACATGTATGCAATGTACACCTGCACAGACACATGTGCACACATCACGATGCAGACTCCTCACGGGTGTGGAGCAAATAAATATGAACGGCTCCTCCCAAACTGCCCCCTTGGGGGGACACGCACCGAGTTGATGACCTCAGAATTTTGCAAAGCCCTCTCAGGGCTCTCTTTTGGAAAATGCTTCTAGAGACCCTAGCACATTCTCTGAGACAGCCTCGAAAGTGCCCTGCTTTGTAAAAGGAAAGGGAAAATGGCCCCTAAACCCATTTCTTTTTCTTTCCTCATGTCAGAAGGGGAAATAGGCTTCTTGTCTCAGGTCTAGGGCTGTCAGGGAGGTTGGGGTTTGTTGGTTTTTGTTTTTTCCTCCCTCCTCCCCCATCCCATTTCGTGGTCATTTGCACAACCTCTTGAATTAACTTTCAATGTCTTCGGTCCATTTTCTTGGGAGATTAAATTTTTACTAATTATTTGAATTTGAGCCCTTCAAGATGTATATGCTTCTCATTTTATTTTTTTTATTTTTACTTTTTTGAGAGAGTGGAAAAGGCAGGGATAGGAGGAGAAGGACAGAGAGAGCAGTGTGGAGCCTGATGCCCGGCTGGATCCCACAAGTCTGAGACCATGACCTGACCTGAGCTGGAATCAAGAGTTGGATACTGGGGTGCCTGGGTGGCTCAGTGGGTTAAAGCCTCTGCCTTCGCTTCAGGTCATGATCCCAGGGTCCTGGGATCGAGCCCCGCATGGGGCTCTCTGCTCAGCGGGGAGCCTGCTTCCCTTCCTCCCTCTCTGCCTGCCTCTCTGCCTGCTTGTGATCTCTGTCTGTCAAATAAATAAATAAAATCTTAAAAAAAAAAAAAAAGAGTTGGATACCTAACCGACTGAGCCACCCAGGTGCCCCAAAGATGTATATGCTTTTTACTTATTTATTTATTTTTAACATTTTATTCATTTATTTGACAGAGAGACAGCGAGAGAGGGAACACAAGCATGGGGAGTGGGAGAGGGAGAAGCAGACTGCCTGCCAGCAGGAAGCCCGACATGGGGCTCGATCCCAGGACTCTGGGATGATGACCTGAGCCGAAAGCAGATGCCTAATGAGTGAGCCACCCAGGCCTCCCTGTATATGTTTTTTTAAACACAGTATTGTGCCTTGAAACAAATTTTTAGGGGTGCCTGGGTGGCTCAGTTGGTTAAGTGTCTGCCTTTGGCTTGGGCTGTATTCCCAGGGTCCTGGAATTGAGCCCTGTGTCAGGCTCCCTGCTGGGCAGAGAGCCTGCTTCTCCCTCTCTCTCTGCCTGCTGCTCTGCTCTCTATCTCTCTGTCAAATAAATAAATAAAGTCTTTAAAAAAATTGGGGCAGCTTGAGAGAAAAATGCTCCCTCCTTCTGGAACAGAATCTACCTGAGGAGCATGGGTAATAACAGTAGGCTTTTAATCATTCTATCTCTCCAGCTTCTCTGCTCCTTTCTCCTTTGATCCTTTTACTTCCTGACGGCACGCTTTCGGACTTATAAACATCTTTTTCAGACCATATGTTATGCTACAACCACGTCATTCTTTTCCATTATCTAATCTGATTGCTGGCCCCACGTCCCAAAGTTAAAGTACTTTTACTACTGTGGAAAAACCACGAAAGATTCACTAGACTTCCCAAGTACAGTAGGCTCTGTTATCGGGAAAGAAGGGGAACAGGGTGTCCCAGACGAGCATACATTCTGGTTCACAGAATTACCGCACAAACCTTCTGAGGACCAGACCTGGAGAGCTGGCCCACAGAACACCTACATCCACAAAAATCCACCCAACTTTTATTTCATCTAGTTGACGATTCAAAAGTGCCTTGGAAAAACATACAAATGTAGAATGTTGGCATGTCCTTGCAAAGATTATTACACACACACAAAATCTAAAAAAACAAAAAACAAAAATAAAAACACCCAAACCAAAAATACCTTGTCATGCCCACAGAATTCTGTTGGTTTATATTTGATTTTGTTTTGTTTTTTATGGTTGTGGGTGGTGAAGGTGGTGGTGGTCGGTGGAGGCAGCTGTATTGATCAAAATGTTATCGCCCTTTGGCCCCCGGGGGGCTCACTTGGTTAAGCCACTGCCTTCAGCTCAAGTCATGATCCTGGAGTCTCGGGATCAAGTCCTGCATCGGGCTCCCTGCTCAGCGGGGAGTCTGCTTTTCCCTCTGACCCTCCCCCATCCCATGCTCTCTCTCTCCTATTCTCTCTCTCAAATAAATAAATAAAATCTTAAAAATAAAAACGTTATTGGCCTTCCTGGAAAGCGTTAAAAGTGCTACAATCCCATCTTAGTGATATAAATCCAGTCTTGTTGGAAATTATCATTTTGTCGGTTTCCTGTGGGGAAAAATCTTTTTCTTTAAGATTTTATTTATTTATTTGACAGTGAAGGAGGGAACACAAACAGGGGGAGTGGGAGAGGGAGAAACAGGCTTCCCGCCCAGCAGGGAGCCCAATGCGATATGGGGCTTGATCCTAGTCATGACCTGAGCCAAAGGCAGATGCTTAACAGACTGAGCCACCCAGGCCCCCCTAGTGTGGGGGAAGAGTCTTGACTCTGTACTTTGTGAAGGTTGACTCCAAGTTTAAGACTCCCCTTCCCCTAACGTAAAAAAAATTTTTTTTAACCCTCGTAGTTGAATTTCTTGGTCTATGGTTTTTTAATAAGTGGTCAATAAAATTGGGTTGAACTGAACTGCCCACATAGGCGTCTCATGTGTAAAAAGCTAGTTGAGTGTGTTTCAGTTGTAACTACCCCATGGAGAAGGGCTCCCAGGTACCTTCTGCTTTTTCCAATTAAATAGGAAACCTCAGAGAGCATATTTTTATTTGATCTCTGAACCATTGCATATCTAGTATCATTTCTGATTTTAGATATTCAGCTTTTTCCCAGAGTACTATCCAAATCATAAAGTGAATTCTATCGCTGCAGGCCTAACATCACTTAGGGTTCTAAGAAAACTGGAATGTGAAGCAAAATATGGCAAGGCCTACGGTTAGCTCTGAAAAGCAGGGAGCAAAGTTCAGGGGCTTTCCTTTCCCATCGTGGGCCTCGAAGCACAGCAAATGACCTGACCACTGCAGGCCAGGCTGAAGGGATGATGGGCAGCAAACCCAGCCGGTGCTGGGGGACAGGTGGGTCTCTCTCCCCTCCTGGTCTCAGCAACCTTTCCCCCACCCCACATCTTTATCTTTTCACTGCCTCCCAAACACTATCTGTTATATACCACAGTCTGATTTTTCAGGCTTCAAAGGAATTTTCTTCGAGAAATGGAAGAACTCAACACTTAGGGATAATTTTATTTAAAAACGAAACAAAACAAAAAAACAAGCAGGGCAGCTCTACCATGTAAACCAGAAATGAGGCTCCAAATGTGGAAACCACATCCAAGAATCATTCTTTCTTTCCATCCTTGGCCTTAAGACGGAGGCGATTTGCACAAGAAGTTCATAAACATAAAGGGGTCCAATTGCTCTCCAGGCCCCGGTGAGTATGACTGTGCCCATGAGGCCACATGTTCGGCATACCCTGAGAAGGTATAAGGTTTACTCAGAAAATGAAGGGATTGGGAAGACGGAGAAGGATTTAGAACACGTGACTGTGCTGTACAAGTCAACTTTTTAACCCTTTCCCGAAACACTGAAAACCTCCAACTGGCTAAGTTGCTTTAAAAAAGGAGAGAAAGAAAAGAAAAGGAACGTTCTCAAGCACAAAGCTCTTCTTCAAAAATCTATCCCAAACCCTGGACTTGAATAAACTGAAGATAGGGATCTGAAAATGTTAAAGAGGTCTCTCTTTTGTCCCTCAAAGGAATGAGCACTGTGGCAATTTCCATGAACTTGACGTTCCAACAACTGCTGTCTACTGAATTCCCCGGGCATCCTCGTCCCGGGCATCCTCACCCCCAGCAGGCATCCTCATCCCAAGCAGACAGCCTGGGAGGCCAGGGTGGGGAGGCCCCAGCGCCCTGCAGCAAACTGGATCTGGATCCCTCCTCATGGGATCCCTCAGGGCCTGTTTGTGGCTTACTCACAGAGAGAACAGTACTGGCAAGGGACAAAAAAAACACATGTTTTGCAAACAATCGGAGTGACCTGAAGCCCAGGGTAAAGACTGAAGTAAGCATTCGCTTGCTGCAGCTCGAGCCAGGCTCTGTGCAATGCTTGCTAAGTGGAGGGTCCTGCAGGAGGAAAAGGCTTCTTGGTTTCCCATTCACCCGGGAGGACCTCTCACCTAAGGCCACACTCCACCCCCAGGCGGAGCTGCCTGCCTTTGTTTTGCTTCATTGCCGGGCTAGGAGCATCTCTAAAGGGAGGTGAATGCCCCGAGGAGAGAGTCCTCCCTGGTCTGGAGCTGAAAGCAAATCACAACAGAGCATCTAGTCCAATGTCTTGTCTTCCCTTGGCCGGCGCAGAAAAGGAAATGCAGACAGCTGAAGCTCTATCAGTCACAGGACACAGGAGAGCTGGGCCCGGTACCCAGGTTTCTGGAGCCCTGAGCCCAGGGCCCCCACCACACAGTGATTACTGGCTCCAGGCCCCCTACTCATCTGCAAAGAGAGGCATCTCTCGGACCTCTAAAAACCATATGACCCCTTTCAGGACGATGCACTTCCACATTCTCTTTGACACAGCTGGGAATTTTTGTTTGTTTGCTTTAGAATTTTTTCTTTAAGTCATCTCTACACCCAATGTGGGGCTCAAACTTACAACCCCGAGACCAAGAGGCACACCCTTCACCTACTGAGCCAGCCGGATGCCCCGCAGTTGGAAATTTTGGGATCGATTATTTTCCCCCATTTTCCAATTCTGAATCTGCCTATTCATAAGGTATTTTCCTTCCAAGTGCACCTGTCCCCCACTCCACAAACTTACCTTTCCGGGTCTAAGTAAAGCCTATTAAATGCACGTCCACCTCAACTACACCCCTCTGTCCCCCATCTAAAGAAAGGTGCCTACATCTCCACCGGAGTCTACTTTTTCCTGCCGCAGATGGGCAGACCTGAGCTTCCCAAATTTCCATTCCCAGCCCACCCCAAGCTCCGTAGGCGCACAGCAGACACATTTGGGACCTGTTGCTTCCCTCTCCAGAGTGTCTGCCATAATTCCTCCTCCCCAACCCCCATCCTTTGAAATTTCTAAACCCCAGTAGAGGAAGTGCCTCCAGCTCTTAATAAGCTCAGTCATGCTCAAAATATCCGCTTCACCCACGAGGCATTGTAGCCGGCAATTCTGACCGGGGCACACATTTAGGGAGATGATTTTTCTGCAAGACTCAAGATTTAGAATTCCCAAAAAGACCCCTCCGACTTCTTTTCACTAGCGTGACTGCGAACTCGCAACAGGCCAGGGGTTGAACAGGACACCTCCCGCAATACCCACCATTCACCTACACATGTAACAATAGGGGATTAAGAAATCGCCCTTCAGGAGGCTGTGACCGCAGAGGGTACATAGTGTAACTCTCCTCCCTTGGGACTTGCAAAACTTACAGGAAATCTTCCACCACCTACAGAGTACATCCACTGCCAGCAAAATGAAGTATAAACCCTCTATATCAAATTAGCCAGGTGTCTTAAAAAAACAAAACAAAACATTATCCCAACCCAATATTTTCAAATCCTGGCTCACTTTCAAGTCTCACAGTGCATTCGGGAGTGGAGGTGCAGTAGACATTGTCTGTGTCCCTTTGTGAGGGGCATGTTTTGCCTTTTGGATTAATCCAAACAATCTGCAACTTGGCACCCATGTTAAACAAGCCAGAGAATGAAGGCAGGGATCCTATTTCCTTTATCTGGGATTGTCCTCCATATCTTTACGCTGGACAACGACGGTCATCATGGATAGGGATCGATTTATCTAGAGATAAGTCTTTAATTGGGTCTTAGGCTTTACTAGAGATCATTTTGAAAGGAGTATCAAGGAGACTGAAGAAACAGAATCAACAGGAAAAAGTGGAAAACGCTAATGTGTTTTAGTTTCCGGGCGAACACAGGAATACATGTTTTTGAGGTATGCAAAAAATCAACAAGGCCTCAAAGTCTATCATTTACCTCGATCCCTCCCACCGCCTTCTGGGTGAACGTTCTCTGATGAAGCCCCAGGACACCCCTGGCTTACAGTCAAGGAGGAGGGATTCAATGCAAAGCAGTAGCATTCCTCTGCACATAAGTAGTCTCAAAACTACATTCACAAGCAAACAAAATGACCAGCCTAGAAGTTATGCTGGCAAAATTTAAAGCAACATTTTAGAAATAGCCTATGCCCATTTATGCGCCAGCTTGGCCACATTTTTAAGGGCCCAAGTCATGTCTGCCCCTCTACTTAAAAAGAAAAAAAAGTGGTTTTAGGAAGAATCAAGTGTTTAAAATCTTGGGATGCTTAAGTTCATTAAGTTCTTCTGTTTTGGGGACATGGCATGAGAGAGCAGGCAGTGTTCACATTAGAGGAGCCTCCAGGGTGAGACAGAAGTGAGTTTAAGTTCCAGCTCTGCTGTTTATTGACTGCTGTGCGACAAAGGGACTCGGTTTCCTCCACGTACGTCTAAGACAGATAATACCACCTCCCGCTATCAGTGCAAGATTAAATGTGATCAACCATGTAACTATACGGAATATTTTTCCTGGCACGTCACGGACCCTCTGTAAATATTAGCTATTATAGGGGCACCTGGGTGGCTCAGTGGGTTAAGAATCTGCGTTGGACACAGGTCATGATCTCAGGGTCCTGGGATCAAGCCCCTCCTTGGACTCTCTGCTCAGCAGGGAGCCTGCTCCCCCCGCCCTCTGCCTGCCTCTCTGCCAACTTGTGATCTCTCTCTCTCTCTCTCTGTCAAATAAAGTCTTAAAAAATTACTATTATTATTATTTGATCTTTAGACTGGATTTTAAGGTCTTAGGGCTCCAGTCCTGCTTCTGCCAACTGTCTGCCTGCTCAGCAGACATGTGTGTGGGATAAGAGAGATAACTAGTCTCACTCTGTGACCCAGTGGCCTCTATCTAATGCCCCCGGAGGTGCCCTATGGGCCATCACATGCTGGGAAGGGCAATGAGGGAGACAAGAGCCATGTTCCTGATTGGTTTTGCATATCGGGACACACACAAGACTTCGTTTCAGGGGGAGATTTACATGGCTAAGAAAGAAAAAGAAAGGAAAACCAACAGACAGGATTCTAAAATATTTCAGATTTCCTCTCTGCCTAAACAAATAAAAATATTATAAATTTCAGATTGGCTTGGCATTTTTTTTTTTTGAAAGATTTTATTTATTTATTTAACAGAGAGACAGCGAGAAAGGGAACACAAGCTAGGGGGGAAAGAGAGTGGGAGGGAGAAGCAGGCTTCCCGCTGAGCAGGGAGCTGGATGCGGGGCTCCATCTCAGGACCCTGGGATCATGACCTGAGCTGAAAGCAGACGCTTAACGACTGAGCTACCCAGACACGCCTTGGCTTGGCATTCTAATTCCAGTTTTTTAGTGTTGTTCGTAAATACATTTGCTCCAAAATAATCCTCACTTAGTGCAAGGTGGACAGTAACTTCCCCAAGGCATCATCAGCTGAAGATTGGTTGTAGTTTTGGTTACTAAGGAAGGGCCCTCAAGCTGCAGGTGGGGGGCTGGGGAGGTTTGGGGAGAGCCAGGGGCAGATTACTTTCTGAAGCCTGCCAAGAGAGGCTTCACCGTATGGAAGTCAAACCTTCAACTTCCATCAGGCAGTAAGCTCTTTCTAGACAAAAAAAAAAAAAAAAAAAAAAGAATTTTCTGTGTTTCAAAAGATTTCACTTGGCTCTTCAAAAAGACATAAAAATTCCCAATACAATTTTTTCCTAAATAACTTTATTCACCTTTTACATGGGTGAGATGAAGATCCTCTGCAGCAGAGATAGACACAAGCCTCCTTCCTCTACGGTAATGAAACAACTCCCTGCAAACCACAGAGAGGTAAAAAAGCACCTGCCTTGTTCATTATTGGGCTAAGGGGGCGGGGAGACCAACACGGTGCTGCCAAAATTTGGGATAGGTATCACCAGCTGTCATCAATGCTCCGATAAATGGACAGTGCTCCAACAATTCACAAGGGCTCTGCCACTGGTTTCTGCTGTCAAGTTCATAGGCTACTCAAATTTAGGAGTTCTACAGGAACCACTCAGAGGCCGGCTTGAGAGCGAAGGAGAACTAATTGCCATTATGATTTTTCAGGTCAAAGGAAGCTCTTGCAGGATCCACGGGTTAGACCTCTGAGCTGCAACCAAGAACATGTGCAAAGCTGTTTGAAAAAGACATTGGCTTTGTGCACAGGCACCCCAGGCTGGCTCCTTCGCGTGGAGAGGGGAAGGACAGCCAGCTGGCTAGAGCGGCCGTCACACTCTCCAGTTCTCACGCCTCCTGCACCTCCCTATCTAGAACCCACTGCCCTTGCTTCACAAACAACGAGCCCGGGTGCCGGTGCCCCAGGGACGGCCCCTCACCCTGACCCCACCACTCCAGGCCCCTGGGGATGGGAAGAGGGCTACGAGGAGGCTGCTGACCACCTGCTCCTCTCAGATCTCCCCGCCCTACTCTGGGCCTGTATCAAGGAAGATGCACTTGTTCAGCCAGCCAGGAAGGATTTTTGTGAATTCCTGCAGCAGGCACTGCTCGGAGTTTGGAGAAGCCGCCGTGATTTTGTATGCCAGGTTACTAAAAAGCTTCAGACGGACCGTGTTAGTTTAGGACACGGTGAGGACAATTTTCCTGAATCACCATGAGGATACACAAACATCCGTACACATGCTAAACTGAAACTTTTCATCCTCCTGGCCCCTGAGCCAACCACACTGGCTCCTTTTTCTTTCTGGAAGAAGGTGGACCCTGCCGTGACACCGAGCCATCACACATGCTGTTCCTTCTGCCTGGCTTATGTGCCTGCCCACTCTCAATCTGTCTCCCTAGCTCTTAAGGCTGGGTGATTGTCTTTACCCCCCAAAGACCTCTCCTCACCACCATCTTTGGGTGGGAGCCTTACCTGCTGTTCCATCATTTTGTCACAGTGTCCTCTTCATCCCCCTCAAAGCACTAACCACATTCATAGTCAAAGACTTTTTTTTTTTTTTTTTTTTTGCTGGAGGGAAGGAGGATGTTAGGGGAGTTACTGTTTCATGGATACAAAGTTTCAGTTGTGCAACATGAAAAGAGTTCCAGAGATGGATGGTGGTGAGGTTGCCACTGAACCCTATATTTAAAAATGGTTAAGATGTTAAATTTTATAATATATGTATTGTACCACAATTTTATTTTCATTTTTAAAAGATTTTATTTATTTGACAGACAGAGATCACAAGTAGGCAGGGGCTCGATTCCAGGACCCTGGGATTATGACCTGAGCCAAAAGCAGAGGCTTTAACCCACT
Organism: Taxidea taxus jeffersonii; assembly: GCA_003697995.1. Classification (NCBI taxonomy): domain Eukaryota; kingdom Metazoa; phylum Chordata; class Mammalia; order Carnivora; family Mustelidae; genus Taxidea; species Taxidea taxus. The sequence goes on along the minus strand of RCUC01157140.1, from coordinate 186 downwards.
GAGCCACCCAGGGGCCCCTGTACCACAATTTTAAAAAGTAAGACTTGAGGAGCCCCAGTGGCTCAGTCAGTTAAGTGTCTGACTCTTGATCTCAGGTCTTGATCTCAGGATTGTGAGTTCAAGCCCTGCGTTGGGCTCCCCCCCCAAAATTGTTTAATGCCTCTTTTTCTTTCTTCCACTGGTGCA
>RCUC01157139.1:0-20544 GCA_003697995.1 Taxidea taxus jeffersonii | reverse complement strand
TGTTGAGATGATCTTTACCAAAAAAGAGCACATTGTTCCTAAACTAGAAGAGGAAGTTGCATAGAAGAAAAAGATCTCCCAGAAGAAATTGAAGAAACAAAAACTTAGGCCTAGCTGTAAGTTCTGCATAAAGAAATGCAAACCAAAGTAAAAACAGGTTAAAAAAAAAATCAGTCTCGGGGCGCCTGGGTGGCTTAGTGGGTTAAAGCCTCTGCCTTTGCCTTGGGTCATGATCCCAGGGAGCCTGTTTCCCTTCCTATCTTTCTCCCTGCCTTTCTGCCTACTTGTGATCTCTGTCTGTCAAATAAATAAAATCTTAAAAAAATCAGTCTCTTGGGGCTTGCAAAGACCTGCTGAATCAGCATCTGAGGGGAGGGGCCAGGAATCTGTATAGGGTTCAGGCAGCTGTTCTGCCCAACATCCCTAGGAGAATGTCCATCCTACATGACAGAGACCCCTGCCTGTCATGTTCGCTATTGGACCCCTAGTGTCTGCCACACAGTAGGGGCTTGACAAATGTTTGTTGAATCCATGTGCTGACATTTGCCAGCATAATTACGTTAATCTCTCCTAATGCCATCCTTGTTGTCTGCATTGTGGCCCTTCCAGACTCCTTCCTGCTCTTTAAACACACGGCATGTCTTCACCCTGCCCAGCCTTTGCTCGCACCACTTTCTCAGCCTGGATCACTCTCAGCCTGGATCACTTTCCTGCCTCTTCCGCTATGAAGTCCCATGTTGCTGTTGCCTGCCAACAGAGTGGCGGGCGCTGTGCTGGTTGTCGCTAACTTGCCAGCCAGCCCACTACATGTGCTGCCCCCCCTTTAACAGTTCCTCCTCAGCCTTTCCCCCGGTGTCCTCACAAAGGAGATGGGGTCCTGTGAGTTTCTCTCAGAGTGTAGCATTCTTTTTTTTTTAAACATTTATTTATTTATTTTAAAGATTTTATTTGCGAGAGTGAGCGCACATGCGCACAAGCAGGGGGATGGGCAGAGGGACAAGCAGGCTCCTTGCTGAGCAGGAAGCCCCATGTTGGGGCTCCATCCCAGGACCCTGAGACCATGACTTGAGCTGAAATCACTAGGACACTTAACCGACTGAGCCCCCCAGGTGCCCTCTGTAATATTCTTGATAGCATCTAGGTGCTTATCAGGGGAAAATATTTTTTTTTTAAATATATTTTATTTATTTATTTGACAGAGATCACAAGCAGGCAGAGAGGCAGGCAGGGAGAGAGAGGAGGAAGCGGGCTCTCTGCTCTGCAGAGCATGTGGGGCTCTCTGCTCTGCAGAGAGATGTGGGGCTCGATCCCAGGACCCGGGGATCGTCACCTGAGCCAAAGGCAAGGGCTTTAACCCACTGAGCCACCCAGGCACCCCAGGGAAAAATATTTTTAAGCTCAAGAATCTATATATGAATATATGTGTATACACACATGTACATACTTTTTTTCAAAACATAGAAATCTGCAGAATTGAAATGAATGTGTTTATTTATTTATTTTTAAAATTTGACAGAGAGAGACAACGAGAGAGGGAACACAAGCAGGGGGAGTGGGAGAGGGAGAAGCAGGCTTCCCGCTGAGCAGGGAGCCCGATGTGGGGCTCCATCCCAGGACCCTGGGATCATGATCTGAGCTGAAGGCAGAGGCTTAATGACTGAGCCACCGAGGTGCCCCAAGATAAATGTGTTTAATTGAGTTTAATGTTTAGTTAAATGGCCTTTGTGTGTAGTCATCATTGCCCCCTTAGTTGTCACTCACCTCCCAGGTGAGGGACTTAGAAGGCTTGAGCTCCATCTTGCATCATAATCCTGAAGGTTTTTGGATGCTCTGTTCTGGAGGGTTCTGTGCTTGTGAGCACCCCTTTGCCTTTATCTTCTGGCTCCTGAGGGTCCCTCCTCCTTGCCTTTCACATTCTTCAGAGATTAGTGACCTCCTGAAGGGAGGCCTTAGGAAATAATAAGCATAAGAAGCGCTGACCTCCCCGGAGCATGCCCTCCTGGGAGGAGCATGCCCTCCTGGGAGGAGCATGCCCTCCACACCAGGCGCTGTGTTCCAAGTGTCTGTTCATTCCCTCATGTCATCTTTATAACAGCCCTGGGAGCTTAGTACCTATCCACCATGTCTCACGGTGGTAGGGAGACTGAGGTGCTCTGAGGTTCTGTGATTTCTTTAATGCCACGTGGCCAGCAAAGAACAGGTGGCTGGATGGCCTCCTCCCTTGCGGGTCTGAAGCACATGATTCCCAAGCCTGGCCCTGAGGCCCACCTTGCTCAGGGCTCACTACGGATGTTCACCTTCTGCCGGCGTGCAAGATAGCTGCTACTGGACCGGAGTAGTCAGCTGCTTCTCCTGAGAAGAGAGAAAGGGAAACCTGGGAGAGTCACATTTCTTCAATTTCTGAGGCTGCTCTTGGGTCCTGCCTGGCCTGGGATTCTTCTAGGCGATTGGGGAAGAGACTTCGAAAAGAGGGAAGTGTGGTGAGCAGGGAGCACCCTTGAGAGGGCCGGCCGGGGCACCTGGTGAGCAGACCTGCCAAACAGGAGTGGCCGGCATGCTTCGGGGGCATCGGGGGCGGAGGAAGCGTGGAGGGAATGCATTCCTCGTCCAGTTGGGTGTGTGGCCAGAAATGAAGTGTAAGTCAGCCGGCTACCTCCTTTACGAGTGCCCAGGGAAAGGGCCTACTTTGGAAGTCTGAAGGAGATCCAGGAGGCTGTTGGAGGACTATGTGCTTCTGTGCTGAGCCCCGGCCCTGCTTCCCCATGGGAACAAAGAATATGTGATAAGGGAGAAGATTGAGCCCAGCGAGAGAAGTGAGAGAATCCGGAATGCAGGGCAGCATTCTCTTTAGTGATGGAATCATCACAGAGGAGCCAGAGGCTGCCTGGAGGAGAGGGACAGGGACTCTGCTTGGAGGAGAAAGTCTGAGGCCAATATATGCGCCCAGCAAAGAAAACTGGTCTGCATCCTTTTTTTTTTTTTTTTTTTTAATTTAAATTCAACATAGTTAACATGTAGTGTATTATTAGTTTCAGGGCTCAAATTTAGTCATTCATTGGTTGCATAGAACACCCAGTGATCATTACATCAAGTGCCCTGCTTAGTGCCCATCACCCAGTTCCCTTCCCCTCCCACCCACTGGTCTGCATCTTAAATCTAGGTTTATTGGTCCTGTGGTTATGTGTATGCTATCATCAGGGGACGCACCTGGGGGCCGCTGGTCTCCCCAGTACCTCACTCCGTGAGCACTAAGCAGTGAGTGTAATGAGTACCCTTTGTCTGGTGCCCAGGCTGGGGAGTGGGCTAAAGGAAAGGCATGCAATGTAGCCCCTACCCTCAAGAGTTGTCCTTTAATGGGGAGACACAGAACTCTGTGTAACACAATTAAACCGCTTTGGGTGGGCCCAGGGGATGGCTGAGGCCACACCTAGAGTGTCAGATACAGAATGCCTGAGGACGCGGGAGAACGGAGCTGTCTGTGGCCTTGTGGAGGAGGCAGGATGTGAAGTAGACCTTGAGGAGTAGGTGGAATTTCATTTGGAGAAGAAAGACAACAGTGGTCACAAGGAGAGACAGGGCCCTCAGAACTGAACTTGAATGTCGCAGGTGGAAAGGTGGACATTCAAGGCTCTCAGGCCAGCCCCAGAGCTGCTGGAGCTGCCAGCACCGGCTCCCTGATCCTGGCTGCCTGTGAATCGGGGCCCAGACTCGGGCTGTGCTGGCCTGGGGTGCCAGGCAGCCTGTGGCAGGCAGGAGGGCTGGAGGGGGGCAGGAATGTGTTAACACCAGCAGCTGGCTGCTATCTGATCCTGGCCCTTCCGTGACTTCCGCTTCCCCCATTGTTAACATACCAACCCGACTGGGAACGAATGAATGAGTGGGTAGAAAGGGTCCCTGTGTGGGCTATCAACAGCCGGGATAAAGTAACCCCAGCTCCGTGCTCTCCAGAGAGCTTGTCCGGCCAGCTTTTGACATTGGGAAACCCCAGGTGGGAAATGGCCCTCATGCGTAGAAGCCCGGTGATCCTTGTTGGGACAGAATACCTCTTCTACAAAATGACCCCTCAGATGACTTAGCCAGCACAAGTTAATTTCTGTCTCCAGTGCAAGTCTGTAGCACTGCACTTCCTTCTGGAACCTAGACCCTTCCATCTAAAAGTTCTGTCACCTTTCAGAGCATTGGTTCCCAATTTTGAGTGTGCATCAGCCACTGTAGTAAGATTGCTAGGGCCCATTCCCGCAGAGCCTGCATTTCTTTCTTTCTTTTTTTTTTTTTTAATTATTTATTTATTTGACAGAGAGAGATCATAAGTAGGCAGAGAGGCAGGCAGAGAGAGAGGAGGAAGCAGGCTCCCTGCTGAGCAGAGAGCCGGATGTGGGACTCGATCCCAGGACCCTGAGATCATGACCTGAGCTGAAGGCAGAGGCTCAACCCACTGAGCCACCCAGGTGCCCCGAGCCTGCATTTCTAACAAGTTCTAGTTGCTGCTGCTGCTGCTGCTGCTGCTGCTGGTCCAGGGACTGCACGTGGAAAACCACCGTTCTAGGGCTTCTCTGCTCTCCACCGAAGCCAGTCAGGGCAGGAGGGATGGCAGAGAGCAGAAGTCAGTCACAGTTCTCCCACTTAACTCCAAGGGCATCTGAGAAATGTCTTTTCCTGGGCCCAGGAGGAAAATAAAATGGCATTGTCTTGGCCACAATTCAGAAGCATCCTGGGGGCACCTGGGTGACTCAGTGGGTTAAGTGTCTGGCTTCAGCTCAGGTCGTGATCTCAGGGTCCTGGGATCGAGCCCCAAGTCAGGCTCCCTACTCAGCGGGGAGTCTGCTTGTTTCTCTGCCCACTCACCCCACTTGTGCTCTGTCTTGCTCTCTCTCTCTCTCTCTCTCTCAAATAAATAAATAAAAACTTTTAAAAAAGCGTCCTGATTGCACCTGATCCCTGTTTGAAATACTAGATTTCAAAAACCATTTCAAGTATGTGGAGAAAATCAAGATTTGCATTTACTCGTGGCACAGGTGCCTTTCAAGAAGGCAGGACGTAGTGGAGGTCATTATTGAATTTCCAACTTGTCCCCCCATGTTAGTGTAAACCTGATTCACTTGAGTCTTAGGTCCCTTGATGGATGGTCCATGGTATCCCTAGTCCAACTTTTATGTCTTATATATAGGGAAGAACGCTGCGAACAGTAGTCAAGTAATTATTGTGCACAGTGGACTTTGTTTTGGATGTTCCCAGTTCCTTCTTGGTGTCTTTCTTCATGTCTGTCGCCTGCTGACTCAAACCTGTACTTGCCTAGGGCAGGAGGTGTTTTGTAGTCTGAATCTTAGCTGTGGTGAATAGGCATGTCATTTGGTCCAGATTTGTTTTGGAGTAAAATCAGTGGGTGAATTGATGGGTAGTTGTTACATGCCTTCCTGTGCTTAGCGCCCCAGAAGATGCAAGAGGACACCTCTCCAGGCCATTTTCAGTGAACCTACTTAGTTCTTGAGGCCAAAGCAATCCCAATAAAGGATGCGAGGGCTCAGCAGGGATGGCAAGTGTGTTGGCCAGTTGTTGAAGGAGAGAGCCCAGCTCAAGGTAGAGAATGGCCCTAATGAGTCTGTGCTGCTCAGCCCAGTTCTGGGGCTTCGGGGTTAGTTGTGGGAGCTGCAGTTTTAGCAAGGCTTAGGCAAACAGATGATAGCGAGACAGAGGCCCAGGGCTGGAGAAGGTGGAAGGTGATGGGCCATGTTGGCCACCATGATGTTGTAAAGTCACGAGAAGGGGTGGGAGATAATGAGTAGTTCCAGGGGGGAGACGAGGGGAAGATGAGACCAGAGCAGGAGCTAGACAGAGTGAGGTGGGTCTTTGACTCAAGGGTAGAAGTAGAGCTTTTGAACTGCCACGGCAGTCCAGGAGTGTGGAGCCCTGCTGCCTGGCACGGCACCGGGACCGTGGAGTGTGGCAGGTTCCATCTGAAGGCCAGGTATTTGAGAGAGAAATTGGTTTAAAAGAAAAATGAAGTGTCTGTGTAGGCTCGAAATCTGGAGGCATCTTTCTGTGGAGCGGCTCTGACAGCTGTGAATGCCAGGCAGGCCCCAGGTGGATAGAAGGCACACCGCCTTTCACAACAGGTACACAATCAAATCAGTATGTTATATACCTTAAGCTTACCCAATGTAATATGTCAGTTATAGCTCAATAAATCTGGAAAAGAAAGGAGAAGACATTCCAGTCAGCAAAGGGGCTCTAAGGGTAGGGCACCAAAAAAGGCATGAGGAATGGCCTGAGCTACCTTGATAGTCAGAAGAGGGGCTGGACCAGGCCTGTTAGAGGCAAAGTTATGGAAAGTAGAGTTTAGCTAAGGATTGTGGGATATCTCAAGGAGAAGGTGGCCTGAAGATGATTTTAGAAGTTTAGTGACAAGTGCCTAGGTTGGGTGTTGGAGGGGAGTGGAGGGATAACAGACACATTTAAGAGTCAGCTTGCAGGGAAAAGGTCTTCTAGGCTTTGGTGGTTCTGGCAGCTTCACGATGGTGATTGCAAAGAGGCTTCCTCACAACTCCAGCCTTCAGAGTGTGACAGTCGGAGGCTGCTTACTTACCTGGAGAGCCCAGTGGAGGATGACATCATCCATCCACCTTTTCCTGGCCCACCCTTGCCAGGTGTAAGCACAAGGCTGTGGCAATGAATCCTCTTCTGGTGGATGCCTCTGTGTGTGGACTGGCCCTGCTGATGTCCCTTCTCTTGGTATGGAGGTAGGCCAGGGCAAGGCAGGCTCTCAGTGACTATGTTTCCCTCAATTTGAGTGCCAGTCCTATGCTGCTCATGTCAGGAAGTGGGCCTTTACCGGGTGACTTGGCCCAAGAGCTCCTGTTCTGGCCAGGTGTGAGGTTTCTCACAGGAGCCCTTGTGATCCTCACAGCGAGGGGAAGACTCTAGCATCTCAGAGAGGTCAAGGGCCTGCCCCAGGATGTCACAGTGAAGTTAAGTGGCAGGGTCTGCCTGCCTGTATCTCGGTTCTCTGGCTACACCTCTAGAGCTTGTTCCAGCACTCAGAAACTTTCATAGTCTTGGGTGAAGAATTTCCCTTTCCTCAAGAATGTGACTGCCAGGGCACCTGGGTGGCTGTGGGTTAAAGCCTCTGCCTTCGGCTCAGGCCATGATCCCAGGGTCCTGGGATTGAGCCCCGCATTGGGCTCTCTGCTCAGCAGGGAGCCTGCTTCCTCCTCTCTCTCTTTCCACCTCTCTGCCTACTTGTGATCTTTGTCAAATAAATAAATAAAATCTTAAAAAATCTTAAAAAATAAAATCTTAAAAAAAAAAAAAAAAGAATGTGACTGCCTAGGCAGGGACTGAGGAACGCCTGGGAAATCAGCTTTGGGTGCGTGTGTGCTAGGAACAAGGAGTGAGACCGTTAATAAGCAGCCCTCACTGAGTACCTACTGTGCCAGGCCTGTGGATTGACTCAGGAATCCATGCACAGCGTTTTACAGATGAGGCCACTGAGGCACAGGAAGGCCAGGTGCGTTTCCCAGTCCTGGGCAGGAGTCAGATGTTACAGCCCTCACACTTAACCTTGGAGCAGTTCTGGCACCTCACAGAAGCTCGCTTGGCTCGGAGTGGCCTTTGGTCCCGAGAGCATTGTCCAGTCTGTGCTCATGAGTTTTCTCAGGAAGCTGCCTTCAGTGAGAGAATGACTGTGTCCAAGCCTGAGGTGCCACACTGCACTGCGACTGTGGCAGCTCATGGCCTGTGGTGGCTTTTTGTGGCTAGCTGGTAGAGAGGAACATGGTCAGAACTGAGAGGGCCCTCATTGCCTGTTTGGCTCATGTTGGTGAAGGATCAGCCTCCCAGTGTGTTTTTTTTTTTTTTTTAAGATTTTGTTTATTTATTTGACAGAGAGATCACAAGTAGGGAGAGGCAGGCAGAGAGAGAGAGAGAAGGAGGAGCAGGCTCCCTGCTAAGCGGAGAGCCCGATGTGGGACTTGATCCCAGGACCCTGGTATCATGACCTGAGCCGAAGGCAGAGGCTTTAACCCACTGAGCCACCCAGGCGCCCTCCCAGTGTGTTTGTATGTGCTGCTGCCTCATTTTAACTTGAGCGTCATATTCTCTGAGCAGCCTGGCTAGGAGATTAAGGGTTGACTTCCCAGTCAGGAGAGAATACCCAGGGAATGTTTTCTGGGCCCCTTCAAAGTGGCATGGAAGAGCTGAGAGCTTGCCACAACCTGCTGTGACTCCTCCTTGCCCTAGGGGGCACTGTGGAGACTTGATGCTGCCTCTCTGAACACTCTTCCTGCTTGGACAAGGAAAAACAAGAAATGGTAGCCTGAGACCTCATGGGACCACACTTCCTGGATTTAAAATGTTCATTTCTGTTGTTTCCGTGACTCTTAGACCTCAGATTATATGACACAAATTAATGGTTTGATAAATATGATTACATGACCATATGGCATCCATCGTGCCTTCTGAACTAGCATAGGGGAAAATTTTGTTTCTACAGTTGTAGGGTTAAAAGCTCTTTGATTTTGATTCTTTTGAAGTTGGTGGTATGTCCAATGTATCTGTAACTAGGATACTCTAAGAACACTCTAAGAATACTCTAAGATACTCTAAGAATACTCTTAAGTCCCCCAAAAGGCATTTGCCTGAGTGATTCCATAAAATATCCACATAAAAGAAATGATAAACCCAGGAAGGAAGATGCTAGATAGGTAATAAATACATCTTCCATACTGTTGCCTTGTTTAGAATAGAAATCGAAATAGAAATTTGACCTAGATCTGTATTCTACTGAGGGACCATCAACAACTCCCTATTCTCTTACCCCTGTGTACACACTCTTCTTCACATATAAGTTCGTGCACACCCGGTATGAATGTCTGCTCATGTTGGATGAATTTAGTTTGGTGAAAACTTATCACCAGCCTCACCACCTCCAATGATTGTGAACCAGATAGAGATTTTGGAAGAACTGACCTTGGCGTTGTCAAGTAGGTGGAACTTGTCAGAAGGTCATCTTTTTCCTCTGACTCCTTTCTAACCTCTTTTCTCCCAAGTATATAGTGCATGTTTTTGTTTTCTTTCTTTTTAGAGCCTTCTCTTAGCTGTGAGCTGGAGAGTTCTTGAAATTTGATTCACCCCAGGATTTAAAGCTCATATCTTATCTCTCCTCAAGGAATTTTCTGGATGAGCCCCTAAGCCAAAGGTGTGACTGTCTAATAGTGGAATTTCAGTCATCTGGGACATACCAGAGAAGTTGTATTAAGAAGCTCTTCCTGGTGTTCTGTGAATTACAGAACTCGTTATCTCCATGTGTCCTGCATTTTTTTTTCCCTAAAAGTTTTACAGTTTCATATTTTACATTTAAGTCTGTGATCCATTTTGAGTTACACTTTATATAAAGTATGAAATTGAAGTTGAGGTCGATGTTATTTGATGACTAGTTAGTTGCTCCAGCACTGTTCGTTGAAAAGGCTATATGTTCCCCATCGAATTCATTGCACTGTTACCAAAAATCACCCGGGCATATTAGTGTGGGGCTGATTGTGTGTCCTGTGTTCTGTTTCATTAATGTACATGTTTATCCCTCTACCAGTACCACAGGGCCACAATTATTGTAGCTACGTAGTAATCCTTCACTTTGGTGAAAAAGTTTCCTTTATTCGTTTTCAAAATTACTTAGACTCTTTTCGGGCCTTTCTTTTATGTTCACAAAGAAACTTATACGCCAGTGTTCATAATGTCATTACTCAAAATTGCCACAAACTGGAAACTACCAAGATGTCCTTCAATGATGAGTGGTTCAAGGAACTGTGGTGCATCGACACCAGGGAACACTACTCAGCAATAGAAGGAAGCGAATGACTAGTACATGCAGCATTGTGGATGGACCTCAGTGAAAAGATGCCGTGTAAAACAGCCACCCTCCAAACCCTATATACTACACTGTTCCACTTACTTAACATTCTTGAAATAATACAGCCAGAGGTGGGAGCAGGTTAGTGTTGTCAGGAGTTAGAGATGGAGTAGATTGGCGGCCTCCCCGTGAAGGGGTAGTGGGAGGGAGTCTTGTAGGCATAGGACAGTTCCCTACTTGGTTGTGGTGGTTATACAAAGGCACACATGTGTTCAAGTTGCATGCATTCTCCTCCCTCCACCCCCACCGCCATCCCCCGACAACAAGTGCTTGTAAAACTGGTAAAATCTTGGGGCACCTGGGTGGCTTGGTTAAGTGTCTGACTTTGGCTCAGGTTATGATCTTGGAGTCCTGGGATTGGGCTCAGTGGGAGGTCTGCTTGTCCCTCTGCCCCTCCGTCTTGCTCTCTCGCTCTCTAATAAATAAATAAAATCTAAAAAAAACAAAAACAAAAACCTGGTAAAATCGGAATAAGCTCTATGGATTGGGCCAGTGTCCCTACGCTGATTGTGATGGTTGTACTATAGTTCTGTGTGCAGGGTGTTCACTTTGGGGGCCTCTTGGTGAAGAGTGCCTGGGACCACCCTATTCCTTTCTTTTCCCGTCAGTGTATAATTATTTCAAACTAAAAAGTTAAAGACTCAGAAAACAGTGTTATGGTCTGTTTATGTTGCATCGATAATGGTAAACCTATAAAAATACAGACGTGTTGCCTCTGTGGAGGGAGGGCAAGTGGCTTCTTCTGGTTCTATAACATTTTATTTCCTAAAAAAAAATAAAAATAAAAAAACAAAACCCAGGAAAACAGCGACTGTGACAAAATGTTACCATTTGTGAATTTGGGTTGATGGGTTTATTGGTTTTTATGTTGTTCTCTGTCCTTTTTATATATTTGAAATATTCCGTTATTTAAAAAAATGTGACAAATGTAAGAAAACCAATATATGTGCCAGGGTGGATACCTGTCTCCATGTTATCTTGATCTGTTCACAGAATTTATCTGAATATTTACTACTTCCTCAGTAAAACTGCTACTCACTCACAGACTTCTTGCTTCTCTCCATGAATTACTAACTCTGGGTCGGGAAGCCCAAGAATGTAATCCATCTTTTTTACTGTGACAAGCTAATTTAATTTTAATTGAGCTTTATAGTATTGCATTATGAGGAGGAACTATCTTTAATTATCTTTTGGGGGATTGTTTCTAAAGTAATATGATCTGGGGAGCTGAGACTCATCCCTTCCAAGAGTAGCCACCTGCCTGTGAGCATAAAATATTTGTGTGCAACAGTGTAAATAGATTTCTCTGCTCTTCTGACCGGCTGAGCCTGCCCTCCCCTTGAAGCAATTAAAAGAATTCCAGGTGGGTGGTTCTCCCCTTCCTGGTCCTATTTAAAAATACAAATGTCAGTTCAGAGATCCCCTCCCCCCCACTCCTGCCCAGTCGCCAGAAAACTCCCAAGTGAGTGGCACAGGAATGGGACCAGGTTTTTCCAATCCTCATTGAACTAGTGGCTGCGCCCTTTTGAGATCATTTTTCTTGGTGATGTGTTAAACAATCTCAGGTCACCCGGAGTCCTTAAAGGTCACCGTGGGTGTCAGGAATGCAACCCTGACCAGAGTACGGGCTAGGCACACGGAGACACCCTTTGGCTCCTCTGGCCCAGAGCCCCATCTTGCTATTTAAAAAAAAAAGATATTCTGTTTATTTGTTGTTTGTTGGCTTCTCATTTCTACCTCTACCCCCTCAGCTTTCTCCATGCATTGCCATCGTGTGCTGCTGTTACCCACTTGGAGGTGGGGGGGGGGGCGTACTGTGTGGTTGGCGCCCAGAGATGCCATTGAAAATGTAGAGAAGTTTTCACACTGCTCTTTGTGGAGTGGTGGCCTCCCTTCCCGTGGGCAAACCCTGGGGCTGGAGCCCTCCCTGCTGCCCAGTGGCTTTTGTGTGTGTGCAGCTTTCAGCTCCTGTCCATCAGTCTGAATGGGCCCATTCAAGGGCATTCATGCACCTCGGAGACCCCGGCCGCTTGGACACAATCAGCTGAGAAGGGCACTGTGGGCCCTGCACATGAGAATGCGCCTGCTCGGCCTGCCTCCAGAAGCCCTGATTGTTCAGTGGAGCCCGGGGCCCAGGAGTGAGCCCAGAGGGGTGACGCTGGACAGCCATTTGGGGCTCATTCATTCTGTGCGCTTGGGGGCTCAGGAAGGGAGGGGTGGGAATACCTTGCATCGAGGGAGGAATGTGCAAGGGTGGACCTGCTAGAGCTTATCTTTGGCTCTGACCTTCAGCTTTTATCTTTGTGGATCACCCATCTGATCCCCTGCTTAAGAATGGAGACCTTGGGGCGCCTGGGTGGCTCAGTTGGTTAAGCAACTGCCTTCAGCTCAGGTCATGATCCTGGAGTCCCGGGATCGAGTCCCACATCGGGCTCCCAGCTCCACGGGGAGTCTGCTTCTCCCTCTGACCTTCTCCCCTCTCATGCTCTCTCTCACTCTCTCTTTGAAATAAATAAATAAAATCTTAAAAAAAAAAAAAGGGGGCGCCTGAGTGGCTCAGTGGGTTAATGCCTCTGCCTTGGGTTTGGGTGATGATCTCAGGGTCCTGGGATTGAGCCCCACATCGGGCTCTCTGCTCGGCGGGGAGCCTGCTTCCTCCTCTCTCTCTGCGTGCCTCTCTGCCTACTTGTGATCTCTGTCTGTCAAATAAATAAATAAAATCTTAAAAAAAAAAAAAAAAGAATGGAGACCTTGCCTTTTTTGTCTCCATAGTCCTACATCCCCTAGGCGCTTAGTAAGTGCTTGTTGAATGGGTGAACCGGGTTGATGCTCCTTTTATTTAGGTCGGGGGTACACAGATGTAGATGCACTTTACTGTTCTTTGAAGAGGCTACAGTGTCCTCTGTCCCTGGGGTACGGGCAACCTTCTTAAAGAGCTGGGATCGCCTCATGTTTGATGGGACAGTAGAATTGAGACCCTGAGGGGACAAAAGAACATTTTCAAGGCAGCAAGTGGCCATAGAGGATCTTGTGGCCTGTCTCTGGAGTCTGCAAGATCAACCAGAGGCCAGTTTGCAAGAAGGGACAGTACCTTGGGCTGGCTTAGAACCAGTTGGTGGTAGATGTGGATTTGGGGGCATGGACTTAATTGGCTCCCTGTGGCTTGTGTCTTCACTGTGGCTCGGGCATCCTAGGACCACACTGAGAACAGTGGGGAGTGAAAAACACAGACCAGAATGCCAAGGGGGCCTGGTGTTCCCCAGGTTTGCAAAGTTGCATTTGGTGATTACAGTAGTTGTAGTGGTATTAGCTGAAGAAATAGAATCTTCCATTCACTGGGAACTGACTGGATTAAGTGCTTTCTGTGTAATACTTTGTTTGGCTTATGTTTTAAGCTGTTTTTACACACACACGTAAAACTTATGCATTATAAGTACTTTAAACACTTTGAGGTAGGAAAGATTATTCCCATTTACAGATGGAATAGCTGAGGCTCAGAAATAATTAAGTGGCCTCCTGAGGCTTGTGGCTGAGATTTGTGGAGATAAGGGCTCGGGCTCTTTTGTGCTAAGGTGAGGGCGGCTGCAAGCATTACTCTGGGTCAGAGAACCAAGTGATTGTCATAATTTCTACCTCAGTAGCAACTAAGTGTACAAGCGGGCGAAGGGGTGAGGGAGAGGGGAAGCAGACTCCCTGCTGAGCGTGGAGCCGGATGCAGGACTGGATCTCCAGACCCCTAGATCAAGACCTGAGCGAAACCTAGAGTCGAGAGTCAGACATTTAGCCGACTGAAATGCTCTAAGGTCCTGGCAGTAAAAACTAAGTTTTAAGTGAAAAGCAGAGGAGGAAACACACACCTTTATTGGGACCATGGTGTTAAAAAATAGGAATCTTAAGCAGACTTTTAGAGCCTCACAATTCAGCTGGGGAAATGAAACAACATAGATGCTTTGCAAACTGCCCTCAGCCAGAGGGGGGGCGGCATCCTTGCTGAGGACAGCAGGGGAAGAGCTTTCCCCCACCACCTGGGGAGGCGGTCACCATCCCACTGGGACAGATGCGTGGCCTTCAGAGGTGTTGATTTGTTCCATGGCTCATGGAAGGATGGGGATCCACTTAACATGATGCTGGCTTCCAACATCAGAGCCCACTGCCTCTCTCAAAGGCCCTGGCACAAGGTAAGGACTTCGAGACGAGTGTCCTGTGCTAGCTCAGGTCAGGTCAAGTCATGGGACTGCCTGTGAAATGACATGGCCTGCGCAGAGGTTTATGCAACACATGACACAGAGTGTGTGCTCGGTCCCCTTCTGGGGTGTGCATCAGAAGTTGATCTCTGCCCTGGGTATGGCCAACTTCCTACAAAGGAACATGACTCCCTATCCAGCTGCAGAGAGCAAAGCTATGCCTGAGGAGTGGACAAGAATTCAACTCCAGACCCCAAAGAGAAAGCATGTTGCAACGTGGAACTTGGCGTAATTTTGTTTTTACTGTGGTTCCAGAATCCCTTTCTCCTCTGCCTTGGGGACCTGGTGCTGCATGGACCAGTGTTCTTGCCACCACAGGGCTGTGTGGGTCCTGTGCCTAGTGGCTGCTGCCGCCTCGGGGGTCTCTCTTCATAGACTCTGCCTCCCTCACACCTGGGGGACTATTTCAGCCTCGAGAAGATGGGTCCGAAGGCCAGTGACAAGGTGTGTTTTCTGCCAGCCTCACTTATAATTCTGGAAACATTGGAAAGACCTTGAGCAAATGACTACAAACTTGGCTGTTTAACTACAAAATGGGATTAACCATAGACATGGCGGGAGAGGAGGGCTTCACAGAGATGACACAAGTAAGACACGCAGACCTAGTAAGGACTCAATGAAATGAGTTTCAGTTTTTTCAGTTGAATGGACTGTGTTTAGGGCTGGGGGAAGCTGAGGGTTACTTAGGGACCCTACTGGCTGACTGCTTTCAATGTATCAAGCAATCGGGCTAAGATGCCCTTGGCTTCTCTGCCCTTTCATCCTCATGGGTGATGGGGGGGTGGAGCCCGGAGAGGACAGTGACTTGTCCGGTCTGGATGGGCATGTCTAGAAACTGGGAAGTTCATTCCTAGCAGTGTTCAGCTTGGACTGAATCCCAGACCATGGGTTTGTTCTTTTTTCCCCTCTCTCTCTGTCTCTGAAGGACATCATTTGGACAGTTGGCAACAGTTGAATAAAGTCTGTAGATTAGATGATAGTATTGTGTCAATGTGAACTTCCTGATTAGGCCAATAAACTGGTAATGTAAGAGAATGTCTCTGTTTAGAGATGTATACTGAAGTATTTAGAGGTAAAAGGTATCATGTGTGCAACTTAGTCTCAAATGTTCAGAGAATAAACTATATGGAGAGAGAGAGAGAGGACAGAATAAATGTTAACATTTGGGGTGTTTAAGTAGATGGAACCCATTTTACTCTTGGTACTTTCCAGTAGGACTGAAATTATTTAAAACAACCTCTCCCACCCCCCAAAAACACTTATCTGGGGGCACCTGGCTGGCTCAGTTGGTAGAGCATGTGACTCCTGATCTCAGGGTCATGAGTTCAAGTCCCATGTTGGGCATGGAGTCTATGTCAAACCAACCAACCAACCAATCAACAGACCCTCATCTGGTTAGGGCCATTTGAAATAATAGCAGGAGGATGTCAGAGTCATTGGAGAGCAGACCTATGATCAAGGTGGTGTTTCTAAGGGGAACCCTCCTACACTGTTGGTGGGAATGCAAGCTGGTGCAACCACTCTGGAAAACAGCATGGAGGTTCCTCAGAAAGTTGAAAATAGAGCTACCTTATGACCCAGCAATTGCACTACTGGGTATTTACCCTAAAGATACAAATGTAGTGATCCGAAGGGGCACGTGCACTCGAATGTTTATAGCAGCAATGTCCACAATAGCCAAGTTATGGAAAGAACCTAGATGTCCATCAGCAGATGAATGGATAAAGAAGAGGTGGTATATATATACAATGGAATACTATGCAGCCATCAAAAGAAATGAAATCTTGCCATTTGCGACAACATGGATGGAACTAGAGGGTATTATGCTTAGCAAAATGAGTCAGTCGGAGAAAGGGAGAAAGACAACTCTCACATGATCTCCCTGATATGAGGAAGTGGAGATGCAAGGGGGGGGGGCGGGGTTAAGGGGGTAGGAAAAGAATAAATGAAGCAAGATGGGATCGGGAGGGAGACAAACCAAAAGAGACTCTTAATGTCATAAAACAAACTGAGGGGGGCGGGGGGAGGCGTGTTGGGAGAGGGTGGTGGGGTTACATTATATGTTTATAAAAAAATAAACAAAAATTAAAGAAAAGGTGTTTCTAGCAACTTCTGCACACATGTGGTAGTGGGGGGGGTCCGTGTGAAAGGGGGGTGCGGGCGGCTCTCAGGAGTGGAGTGAGATAGACCATCTGAGTGAAGAAGGGAGGGGGGAGGTAAACTGAGAAAGAAGTGGCCTGAGAAACAGGAAGGAGTACTCTGGCAATGGTGTGGGCAGACAATCGAGAACCCCGGGGGCTGCCTGCAGACTTGGCTCTAATTTGGGTCTTGGAGAGTGAAACTATAGGAGAACCAGGCCAGGTTCTGATGGGCAGGGCAGCGACCGGGTGGGTCAGAAGATCCTAGGAGGGTGTATGGGACCCCAGGTTGCCTTAAGACAAGTCAAACTTGAAGAATGGGGTGCAGAATGTGGGCTCCCAGGTGCCCTTGAACCCAGGGCAAAGAGCCTGTGTGATTTACACAGCTAGCATCTGCTGGGGCCACATCACAGTGGATACCTTGGGAGTGCACTGTGTCGGGGGAGCCAGGAGGAAACCCCTGGCAGGAGATCTGGGGCTGAATCCTTCTCAAGCCCTTGGGGGTGGCGGCAGGAGGCTCCTGCTGGCAGTGGAGTCTCCGTTGCCAGGGCCTTCTGTGTTCAAGCACCCTAGTTCCAGTTTAGTCACTCCACTTTATCTGAAAGTAGCACATGAATGGTTCTTGTTGCAAAAGATTCAAATCAAGTAGAAGGAAGGGGCCAGCAGCCTCCTCCAGCCCCACCCCTTAGTCCCATCCCAGAGGTAACAGGTGTGGACAGCTCCCTGCAGTCCCTCTTCAGATCTCTGCGGTTTCGTGTTTGCAGAACGGCTCAGCTTGTGGGCTCTGGAGCCAGACTTCCTGGGTTCACGAACCACCTCTACTCCCTACAAACTTTGTAACTTTGGGCACTTGACCTACCATCATTGAAGACTGAATTCCCTCATCTGTGAAATGGGATTAATCCTACAGACCTAATGGGGGTCTTGTGGACACTGAGTTGGCACATGAAAAGTAATTAGAACAGGGCCTGGCATGCAGTAACTGCTCAAGAAATGGTAGCTGTCCTTATTTATTGATATATAAGGACCTATTTTTGTTGTTAAAAAACAAGTCCTACTCTGTTTTCATCAATAGGGTTATTAGATGCAAACAATAGCTGTCAACTGGCTGAGAGCCACAGGGAAGGCATTTCTTGAAAGGACATCAGGGTGGTTCCCAGACTTGCTGAGGAAGCCGTGGGCTTAGTCTGTGGAGACCAGGCAGCAGCCCAGACCACGGCCACCACCATTATGCCACAAAACTGGACCGATGCCCTGCTGCAGTTAATACTGCCAGCATTTGTGGCCCCCGGCAGGAGAGGTGGACCCTGTCTCCCACCAGAACCTCAAAGGGGCAAGGATTCCTAGATATGGGGAGGAGTTCAGATGCCAGGGGCTCAGCATCTCCCTGAATAGTCTGTTATTGCCCCAGCTGTTGTTGTCTGTGGCGATATACTAGCTCAGTCTTTTTCATGGTTGCATAGTATTCCCAAAGGGACTTGGCTTACTCTCACTTAGTGATGAACTTGTAGATTGTTTATGTTTCTTGCTGTGTTGCTGCTTGCCCCACGGAACACACTTGTATGTGTATCTTGACAGCAAAGTGGCTTTTCTGTTGGGTGGATTCATAGTGATGGAAGAGTATACGTGTATTCTTTTCATTATTGTTCAAGGTAACATTTCTTATATTCTATGGACATTGAAAGACATTTTGAATATAAGTAAGCACCACTTTAAGGAGTTTTTTAAAAATCATGATAAAATACACATAACGCACTATTTTACTATCTTAACCTTTCCTGTGTGTATAGTGTGATTACATACCTTCACACCGTGGGCAGCTATCGCCACCCTCTGTCTCCAGGACTTTTTTCATCTTCCCACACTGAAATTCTGTCCCCACTGAACAGCTCCTTCCTCCTTCCCCTGGCAACTCCCTTGCTACTTTGTGTCGTTATGAATTTGACGGGCAAGCAGTGGTTAGAATTTTATTCCCAAAGTCATCCACATGGGAGTGATTGCAGGACGGCTGAGAGATAACTTTTTTTTTTTTAAGATTTTATTTATTTATTTATTAGAGAAAGAGAGCGAATGCGCACAGGCAGACAGAGTGGCAGGCAGAGGCAGAGGGAGAAGCAGGCTCCCTGCCGAGCAAGGAGCCCGATGTGGGACTCGATCCCAGGATGCTGGGATCATGACCTGAGCCGAAGGCAGCTGCTTAACCAACTGAGCCACCCAGGCGCCCCTGAGAGATGATTTTGATTGGGAACTTGAGCATCTCTGAAGCCTGGGGGGCGGGGGAGTAAGGAGTGGAGACACCACTGTAGGCGACCACTCGGGGTTTTTTTTGAGCATCTGCCACATGCCTGGTGCCCTGCCCTGCTCTATACAGTCCTTTCTGCAGCAGCTGGTGCCTCACCATCATCACAGGAACTCTGACAACTCGGGATGCTGGGGCCAGGCCTGGAGTGGGCCCCACTCATCAGGACTTTATCAGGCTCCAGGTGATTGCAGTGTGCCAGCCAGGTGAGGAACCCCTGCTCTGGAGGTCAGATGCCCTTAGTCGCCACCTCCCATGTGGTTTAGGGATTAGGATTCCTAATTTCAGATCTGAGAAAGTGTGACTCAGCTGGTGAGGCAGTCCCACCTCCTGGCCCAGACCCCTACTGCAGTGATTTCATGGCTGCCCCCCTGGATGGAGAGGGGAAGCAGCAGGCGCACACACCCCCCAACACAAACACCGAGGCGGCTTCTCTGTCTTCCTCGATCCCCTTGTGCCTCCTGTCTCATCCATCTGCTTTCAGATTACCTGAATACCATCTCTCTTGTCTCCCTGCTCTCTTGTCTTATTTGCTCTTCCTAGAATGTTGTTACCTTCACTCCTCAAGATAATTTCCATTCACCTGCCCCCACTCTAAATTAGGCCCTCTGTTCTTTTTCCTTCATACTGCTGGAAACGCTCTGCCATGATAATTTGTCTGTTTTGATTCCCCAGTGACTGGCATGCAGTAAGTTAGAGATGAATGAATGGGAAGAAGGCAGTAAGGAGCAGGAGCACACACACAATTGGGAAAGTCCAGAGAACTCCCTGCTCCCACAGATGGGCCTTAAGAACAGACATGAAAGTGACCTGTCTTTCCAGAGGCAGATGAGGGGCTTGGAGCAGCCGGCTGTGATCTTGCTCAGAGTTAGGGTCACCTCCTGGAAGTGGGGACGACAGGCAGTGGGGCTAGGATTGTGACTTGCGGGCCCCTTCATGTCAGAGTCCTCTGGAGAGCCTGACCCCTAGTGCTGCTGGGCCCAGCCCCAGACTTGGATTGAACTGGTGCCAGCCATGGCTGGCAGGTGGGACGGTGAGGCTGTAAGGTCAGAGGGGATGGAGCTGGGATGCCCTAGCAGGAGCTGGGTGCGGGGGCTGTGTTGAATCTACTGTGGCTTGTGCAGCTGGGCACCCCCAGCCAGACCACAGAGCCCTTTTTCACTATGTAAAAATGTGCAACCAAAATAAATATGTCTGATTAAATACTCCACCTTTCAACCTATTGGAGAACAATTTTGCGCTACGTGGAGCCGCCACAGTGGCTCACATTGGGGCAGCTAAGTCCCCTGTCCAGTTCAGTCTAGGCTGGAATTCTTACAATAAGGGCGTTATTGGTTAGGAAGCTTGTAGCCACACCCCCGGCTTGTTGAATATTCAGGCCTGTGTAGTCTGCTCTCCTGCCATCACGCAGACCCATCATGCAGGCTGGTGCCCGTGCTCTTGGCGGGTCTGGCTTGGGGTGTCTTCCTAGCTTCGCGGCCAGTTTCATAATGTGTGAATTGTCCCTTTGTGGAAGTGTCTCGTGATGGGTGGTTCCATCGCAGGGTTTGGATGGTTTGGTTTCTGTGTGATAGACAAGCAGTTGTGTGGTCATGTGGGAAGGACAGTGTTGACTAGAGGTTCAGGGTGTGGAGACTGGGCGTGACTCCCAGCTCGACCACATTGCTACCTGTGTGGCCTTGGGTAAGTCACCTCACCTCTCTGCGCCTCCTTCTCTTCATTTATTAAATGATAATAATAGCATTATGAGTTTACATAAGTACAGGTAACGGGCTTAGAACAGAGTCTAGCAAGTAGCTTAAGAGTCTAAGAATTTTCCATTGTTGTTTCTAGGATTGCTGTCATTGTAATGATTGCAGTTTGAAACAAAAATAGTCTACCCCTATTTCAAGCCTTGGATCAGTTGTGTTTGTTCATTCTCAGAGTATATTGCCTCCAAGGGGACCAAAAAAAAAAAAA
>RCUC01157138.1:0-67257 GCA_003697995.1 Taxidea taxus jeffersonii | reverse complement strand
CCCTGATATGAGGAAGTGGAGATGCAACAGGGGTGGGGGTTAGGGTGGTAGGAAAAGAAAAAATGAAACAAGATGGGATCGGGAGGGAAACAAACCAAAAGAGACTCTTAATGTCATAAAACAAACTGAGGGGGGTGGGGGGGGAGAGGGTTGGGAGAGGGTGGTGGGGTTACATTATATGTTTAAATAAAAAAAGCTTAAGAAAAACTATGTGAATATACTAAAACCCACTGATTTTACACTTTAAAAGGTTGAATGTTATGGTAGGTTAATAAAACTGTTAGACATTTCAAATTATTTAAAATTAAATAAAGTTAACAGTGTGGTTACTCAGTCACATGAACAACATTGTAAGGGCTCATAGCCATATGTGGCTTCTGGCTACCGTACTGTACATTGCAAGTCATTGCAGAAAGTTCTGCTGGACAGCCCTGCAGTTGCAGAATGGCAGCTGCAGAGAACTGGGGCAGGCACTGCACACCCTCCTAGACATCTTCCTGTGAGGACTGTAGGTGATGTGTCAATGCACTGGTCACTTCTTGGGATGAAGCTGATGAAATCTGTGTCTGTATTGACACCTTACAGGATGCAGTACTTAGTTTTATTGAAAATCTGCATGTGAGCAGGGTAAAATGTGCATATGGAAAAGAGATGAAACAAATATACCAAAACATCTGGTGTGATTATTTTGAGTAAGGGGAATGTGGGCCATCATCTTGCTTCTGACTATTTGTAGTGGATGATACTAGAGTTCTCATCTCTCACCCCTTACCCACTTTGTGGTCCAGGTGACATTGTTTGAATTCCTAGAAACAGCCATTCTTCTGAAGCTATGGAACTCTGTATTTCCTCATCCCATGAACCAGTTAAGATGATCTGAGCTGGGTTTGTATAAGTCAGTAGTGGTGAACACTGGGGGCTGGGATCAGGGGCTTTGTTATACTAGTGTCACTACTAAAAAAAAAAAAAAATCCCCTTGACACAGTGAATGGTGATTAGCAGTATTACCTGATGTAGAGTTACAGAAATGTGCCAGATAACCTGGCAATGTCCCAGGCTGGGGGGAGAATGTTGTGGAGAGAAGCCAGAAAACAAAGGGGGAGAAGTGAGGGGGTGTTAGGAGTGAGGAAGGTGGAGGCATCAGTACAGATGTCTTTTCTCGAAAAATTTGGGGGCTTAGGAAATAAAGAACAGTAATCAAAAGGAGTTTTGATTAATTAAATTGTTTATAGTCTCTTTATATATTCGAAATATTTCTTCACTTAAAAGTAATACAAGTTGAAAATTGGAAAAATAAAGAAGTGCAGAAAGACAAAAAAATCACCTATTGTTCTGCCGAGAAAGGACAGCATTATTAGTGTTTTTGTGGGTTTTCTGTCAGTCTTTATTCTTTACCTGTTTATCTCTACATAGAGTCTACTTCATGCACAACTTTGTTGTCTGCTTTTTACACTGCATATTATTTCCCCATGTTGATAGCATCATATAATAATGATAGAATCATATATTTAGAATGTCTCATTGTATCATCTCATTGTATCTCACTGTGTAGTAAGTCATTTTTCCATTTGGAATAATTAAACTGAGGGAGTGAGATCCCAGGTAAGGGGACAGTAGAAGGACAAGGACCCCCATCCAGGTTAGCACCAGGCCTCATTTGGGGAGTTGTGTTGGAGGACAAGTGAAGGATAATTGAAGAAAAATTTTGAGTTTGAGAAGGTTGCTGTTGAAGAAAATCATGTCAGAGGGCCTCTGTAAAGTAAGAGAGAAAATTTAGAACAGCTGAGGCGGGGAATTTGGTTGGGAATTGACAAGAAGTGGGTTGAAAGGGTTTTTGGAGGAGCAGTGAAGGAATTCAGCTGAGCCTGGGATTACTTGAGGCCAACTTCTCCTGAATTAATCAACCACTGAACTCCCTCCTGATTAAGGAAAGGATTGGGTGTGGTGTTTGGGCTGAGTCCGCCTCACTGGTTGGAATCCTTAATGATGGAAATGGATGGCTTTGTGGTTAAGGAGATGGGCTCAGGGGCAGCTGCAAGGATCTGAATCCTGGGTCTGCCATTTATTTACTGGTTGTGTGGACTTCAGCAAATTACTCAACTTCTTTGTGTCTTGATTTCTTCGCCTGTAGTAAACACAGTGATATGAATGCCTGTTTCTTAATATTTGTTAGGATTAAATGAGAAAATTTGTGTCAAGCATTTACAACAGTGCCTGGAACATAATAAATATTAGATAAATATTAGTTATTATTATGATTGAATTGGTTGTGGTGAACAGAAACTCAATATAACTAGGTTAGGGTAAAGGGAAGGATTTATTGACTCTTGTAAGTGAAAAGTTTAAGAAATCAGGCATTTTATTCTCTGGAATATCTTGAGACTTCACTTTCTTCTGTGTTGGTTTACTTCTAGGCAGGCTGTCTGGAAGATGACCACCAGCTTCTCTGTGCTTACATCCTGTTAGCTGGACAATGCCAGCAGAAGATAGAGCACCTTTTCCCTGAAAGCTCCAGCTAAGGGCTTTGGAGCTGGTTCTTACTGGCCTGACTGCTGTTCTCAGTTCATCAGTGATCTGACTACTATGGCCAGGGAAATTCAGTGCAGTCATTGGCCAGGCCTGAGTCTCACCTAACCTTTAGAGCTGAATCACATGGTCTGAGGGTAGCATGGTGCCAAAAAAAAAAAAAAAAAAAAAAAAGGGAGGTGTTTTTACTAGAGGAAGGATAAAGGATACTGGGCAAGCAGAAATTTCCACTATACTAGTGGAATGGACAAAGTGGAGAAGGACTGTGGAGAAGGCAGGCAAGCAGGAAGAGAACCTGTGCCAGGTGGTGAGGCTACTAGGTAGGTGAGAGTGTGAGTAGAACAGTTTCCCAAAGTGTGTCCCACTGATTGCCAATTGAAGCAAATGTTACCAGGGGTTTTGTGACAAGAGTTCTGTGGAGGAGGAAGTCTGGGAAATGCCAGTATCTATACTATGAGATTTTTCTCACTTTTTTTTTTTTTTTGGAGATTTTTCTCACTTTTAACACACTTTGTACCTAGTGTTTCTCAGGACAGAGGTATAGGACTTGTGATTCCCAGATATATGGGACTATGGCACCCTTATCCAATGGAGCATTTTGTGGGATTAATATCTATGGACCACATTTTGGGAAACATGGTAGAAGAGGATGGTGCTGAGGTTGGGGAGTGGCAGAAGAGACTTTCTGGAATGTTTGCAGGGGACAGTGGTCTCCAGGTGGCTGCAGGCACTGAGGAATGGACCCCTTCTTTTCAACCTGTAGTCAGAGGCATAAGGGTAAGTGGGGAGAGGGGGATGTTGAGGAGTGCAGAACTGGCAAAGCAGTCTCTTGAGCAGAATGGCAGGTTGAGCAGAATGGGCAGGTTGCCCAGAGTTGGGGGGAGGACAAGATCTCAGGTGGGACAAGACTAGCATTGGAGGAGACACCCTCTGCCCCCTTCTCTTAGGATGCTTGAAGCTCTTTTAGCCAGCTTGTTTAGCTCTAGCCTTTTAATCAGAATGTGGTCACTGAGCTGGATTTGGGGAAATTGCCTTCTTGAGAAAAGTGTAGATAAGTCATTTAACCGCCCATGGGTAAAGCTGAATCTGGAGGACCTGGGACCTGGAGAGCCCAAGGAGTTGATGGCACAATGTTTGGGAAACTACCAACAGAGCTCAGCCATAGTAGAAAGGACTGACTTCTCCCATCACCCAGCAAGGATTCTGGATATGCAGAATTCCTCCATCTTTCCCTCCTCTCCCTGTGCCTTCTGATTTTTGTTCATTATGTTATGTTGTGTTATGTTTGTTCATTGGCATTGTCATGGCCTATACTAGATTAAGTTCTCTTGTAACATCAGTTTGTCACATTCCCTAGATTTTGCTCTGTAGTTAACTGCAATCAGTTTTTTTCCTGCCAAGTCTTGTACAGCACGGCCTTGTATTCAGAAGTTCTTTTTACCTCTTTTGGATTCATTTATGGGTTGGCTAGATTTTATCACTAGGAAGGGTTTGATGGTTACTACCTTTCTGAAAACTGCTCTGTTGTCTTTATACACAATGACACCTCTGCTGGGTTAATAAAAATTTTGATTCACATTCTGTGTGCTCCCACCCCTTGATTTCTGAAAGGGTCGTTTTTCTATCTCTTGACATTGATTGTTGCAAAGAAGACCATGGAGGCAGCCTGACTGTGTCTCCACGTAGCTGACTCTATTTCTCTGCTCATTGGAATATTGACTTCTTATTGAATTAATCTGAGAGGACAAATTACCCTTTGATCTGCAATTTCGGGTATCTCTTTATTTTAGAAGATTGTCTTCTCTTGTATCTTTGACTTTGTTTTCTGACTAGTTCTGTTGCTGTTGTTCTTAAAGAGATGGGATATGTGCTGGGACATGGTTCCTGAGGGTCTCATTGTATTCTTTGTGTAGATTTCCTCTGGGAATAAGGAGCCAAGGGCTTGAAGCTTCTCCTGCCACTCGAGCTCTTACTTGCCATAGGAGTGAGATGTAAAATGGCAGAATGCTCTGTGCATGGATACATGGGCTCTGAGCAATGCTGGCCACATCACCTCATTGCCATGTTTGATGGGGCACCTAATGATTGGTACCATTTGTTGAATACTCCCGTATATTCCTTTCTCAGGGATTTTTGTTGTAAAAGGAAGGAGAGAAGTGGGATGGTTTCTGGATGGAAAAATAGGGTTAGAAAAGGCTATGTTTTTTACTTTACAGAGCTTGTTTTTATGCTTACAGGGGTGATCCCGCAGAGAGGAGGAATGTGATTTGGTGGAAGAGAGAGGAAAGAGAGCTGAAGCCATGTCCTCCACTAGGCAAGGGGGTGGAGTTAAAGCACAACTGGGAAGATAGGCTGTAATTAGAGGTTTTGCTGAAGTCCAGATATCCTGTACTTACAGGACCCTCTTGAGCCCCACCCCCTAGGAGGGTAGCAGTGGGTCTGGGGAAGAGACTGAGGCTTTGCCCGTGGGAGACTAGAGTCCCCCATGATCCTGTGCTTCAGTAGAGGGGCCAAGGACAGACAGGGTAACCTCTCTGAGACTCAGTTAACATCTCTTGTAAACTGCCAATGATCCCATGCTCGCTTTGGCAGCACATTTACTCAAATTGGAATGATACAGAGACTAGCATGGCCCTTGCACAGGGATGACATACAAATTTGTGAAGCATTTCATATTAAAAAATAAAATAAAATAAAATAAAATGCCAATGACCTCAAATATTAAACAAGTAAGTATTAAACAAGACAATGCAAGCAGAACATTCTGCAAGGAAAATGAAAGTGATTTCAGTTCCATCATCGAGAGATAACTGTGTTTACCATTTTGATATATTTGTATACCAGTCTTTTTTCCACTTTTATAAATAAATACTTGAAAATAGTATTCTTTATATACTGTTATGTTACCTGCATTTAGCACTTAAATACATTAAGGACAATGTTCTGTGTCATTAAATGTTTTTCTATAACACCATTTGAAAAAAAAAAAGTCTGTAGGTCATTCCAACGGAAGGACTTACCAAACTCTCTGTTTTAAACAGTTCCTGAGTGTAGACAGTGTGTTAGTTGTTCCTTACTATTTTCTATTCTAGATGTGGCCTGTCCCCTTTAGCAATGTAATTGCTGGCCCCATTGAAGACGAATAGGAGG
Organism: Taxidea taxus jeffersonii; assembly: GCA_003697995.1. Taxonomy (NCBI): domain Eukaryota; kingdom Metazoa; phylum Chordata; class Mammalia; order Carnivora; family Mustelidae; genus Taxidea; species Taxidea taxus. The sequence continues at coordinate 61,581 of RCUC01157138.1, read as the reverse complement.
AAGCTGTGAAGTTGAGAGAGAGATGTTGAATGATGGCGTCGAGATGCAGGGGAGACCCTGACTGGCAGGAAAAATTGGCCTTAACAAGCATGAGAAACTGACTAGGGCAAACTCTACTGTCTGAATAATGGCAACAGCTCATAAAGTTAGACCGTACATGTGGACATTAGGGGAGAGCTGATGTATATCAGGGGACAAAAAGACAGTGGGGTTGATGTGATGTGTTTGCCCCTCAAACTCATGCAAAACAACCTGATAACTTCATGATGCATCAGTTTGAATACAGCGTCCAGACCATGGATCAGCAGGTTGTAGATAAGCTGGAGCTCAGACAAACAGAAGGTGTTCAGGCTGATGAATGATCTAGACCACGGCAGTTCAATAGAAATATAATGTGAGCTCACTCACTCTATCTACCTATCTATCATCTGCCAAAAATTAAAACATTTCTAGGAGCTCATAATAGATTTTAGGTAACCCAATATATTAAAAACATGTTCATTTCAGAATTAATCCATGTAAATAAATTATTAGTGACATAGTGGAAACTTTCCCTGTAAGTGCCAAGTCTTTGAAATCCAGTATGTATTTCTACATTCCAGCCCACCTCAATTCACATGCTAAATATCAATGGTTAGAATAAAATAGAGTCCTACCAAGACACTAAATCGTGTTTAATGGGAAATATTTAATACTTTAATTGTAATTAAATTTAATTATAACATTTTAGTTTTTTAAATTTACCTTTTAAATAATTACAATTAAATGAATAAACACTGAGCTCCTTCCTTGCACTGGCAATGCCTCAAATGCTCCATAGCTACATGTGGCCAGTGGTTACCAGTATCAGACAGAGTAGGTCTGTGCCCTGAGGTTACTCCTTCAAGTGTGGTCTGTGTACTGGTAGCATCCATACTCCCCAGGGGAGTTGGTTAGAGATGCAAGTCTGGGGCGGGGGGCCCATCCAGACCTCCTGAGCTGAAGTTTGCATTTCAAATTCTCTGAATGATTTCTGTGCTCATTCCAGTTTGAGAAGCAGTGGTTAGATGTTGGGCCATGGTTTGGGGAATTGAAGCAACTGAGGATTATTTTGCATGGAAAAGGGAAGGCTCCAGGAAGCTGTATAATGACATTCTCTTGTTTAAAGGCCTGTGTGTGGCCAGTGAAGGAGATGCAGTCCCAGATGGAAGAGTGAGGACCACAGGTGGAGGTGGGGCTGGGGTGGGAGAAAGGAAACCCAACTTTTTAAATCTTCCATAGTCAACTATTTCCCTAAATCCTTCTTAAAAATTTTTATTTATTAATTTATTTGAGATAGAGAGAGAGCAGAGGTTGGAGGGGCAGAGGGAGAGAATCTCAAGTGGACTGGGCCCTGAGCACAGAACCCATGCGGGGCTTGATCTCATGCGTCCTGGAGGAAAAATTATTTGACCACTCCAAGCCTCGGCTTACTGTCTGTGTGATAGGGAAAATAATACTCCCCCCCACCCCACCGAGGGCTCACGTGAAGACCATGGAGGCAAGGGCCATCTTTGCTATATTCACTGCACCATCTCTGGGCTTGGCACAGACCTGGTGCAGACTCAGTCCACAATAACGATTTCTTTATGGACTGGGCAAAGCTCTGACTTGTGAATGATGACCATGACTACTAGTAGCAGGCTTGTGGTTTGAGGTGACAAGTTGTGTTTTTCAGTAGACACAAATGAACCCAGCCCCTGCTCTCCTTCATCTGACTGAAAGCCTGTTTTTTATTTACAGTCTCAATTGATCTGGATCGATCTATTGTCAAACCTTTTCATCAGGAGAGTGCAAACAGAAAAGCAAGGGTCGGGGGGGGGGGGTTCTGGGTTCCTCCACCTTCCTTTGCTCAGTGAACAGTGATGGGCCTCTGGCCACTTTTTTATGATCATTTACGAAATATCTCCAGACATGGCACTGGGTCACTCCAAAGAGGGAGGGTAACTTAGCGCATTCAAGCATTTCTCTGCGAAAAGACCTCATCCCAGACTCACTAAGCCACATCTGTGCTTCTGTCAAGTAAACAAAGAATATCTACTGCTCTCAGGCAGGCACTAACATTAGCCGAGTGAGGGCTCTTTGGGGATCGGGGAAAGGAGGTTCGTGTTTGAAAATGAACCACTGTACGTGGATTTATAGCTCTGCTTTTCCGATGGAGAGGGGGAAATATTTTTCTCTGGGAGATTAGAATTTACTAGTGGATTCAAGTGTAACTTTGGAGAGTGGCAGAGGTATTAGATGTGGCAGTATCACAGTATTGTTTTATTGGCAATTAGATTTCAAACTGGCACAAATGTATGAAAATAAGTCTCAATTATGGGCCTGTGAAGTTTCTCCACCATCTGTCAACAGTTTGCTCCTTATGCCGCAACATGTGTACCTTTGGAGGGGAAATGATTTAATAGCCCAAGTGAAGAGGTACAGCTCACCAAATTATATTGGAGTTTATAGCCAATGCCTGCATTTGTGATTTCTGATGCAGAGAAAGCAAATTTAAACTTGCAAGCATGCGCATGCGTGCATGCTTGGACACATACCTACACACCCCTCTCAGGTTGCAACAGAGTTAGGGGCAGTGGTGTGCTGGTAAATGCAGAACAACTGGCTCTCTAGGGCAATTGCAGCCCTAATGTGCAGTGCCTGCCTATTCCTTTGGTGTAAACACCCCACAGTGACTGATTTCATACCATCAATGTGATGTCACTGAATGCAGAGTTTGGAAGGGATGTGTACTATTGTCTTTAAATGAGCCAGTAGGAGCCAGCTTCAGTGTATTATTGGTAGGGCCAATTGATGGTTGCCTGTCTAGAATCTGTTTTCCCTTCTGGTAAGAGTGCCGTGATTTTTCCTGAAGGTATCTACCACCTACTCTCTTCTTGGCCCATGGGGTTTGGGTAGGATGACCTCCTCACCTGCTCCAGGGGTGGCATGTGACCCAGGTCTGGACCAATCAGTGTATCCCATCTCCCTGGACATTGATTGGTTCAGGGATGGGCTTGTGGGCTGATCTGGCTCTGGGAGTCAGGCCCAGGACTTTGTTTGAATTGGTGGTCTTAGAGCTAGGGAAGTGTAGCTTGGATTGACTTGGGTCTGGGCATGGGACAAACACATAGGAAAACAGTAGAAAGAGAAAGAATGAGAGAGAAAGAGAACACAAGCATGGGCCCTAATGATATAGTTGGATCCATCCCTGCTTCAAGCTTAATGCCTGGACTTTCTATTTATAAGAATCCACAAATTTCCATGTTTTTTAATCAAGTGCATCACTTATGACAGAAGGAGTCTTAACTGATGAGTTTGTTCCTGGGAGTTATATGTGACTATCTTGAGGGCCTTCAGGACTTGCTGCTTGTATAGAAAGTGAACCCCAGGAAGCCATGACCTTGTTTGTCTTCGCTATCATTGCTTTCACAGAACCCAGTACCATGTCCAGCACGCGGGAGATGCTCAGTAAATATTCATTGAGTATCTGGTGTCAGGCAGGTTTTGCTGTATTATGATGTAGTAACAAACAGCCCCTGCACTCAGTGGCTTATAACGATGGTTTATTTTTCCTCTCATAATTTTTGTCACTCAGGATGGCTACAGGTCTGCTCCATGTATCTTCATCCAAGGATCCAGAGTGGGGGAAGAGCTTCCATCTAGGGCATGATAATTTCACAGCAGAGGGGAAAAAGAACAAAGGCAGATCCTTGTGGTGGCTCTTCAAGCTCCGGCTTAGACAAGGTACTTGTCACTTCTTGTCGTATTCTGTTGGTATGTGCAAGTCACATGGCAGGAAGGCATGCTCCATTCACAGCAAGACACTGCATGCTACAGGCAGGAGTAGAGATTTATTATCAATCCCCTTACAGGTTGGGGAGTGAATAATGGGGTACAATAATACAATAATACTGGCAACCACATAAAGAGAGACCGTGGGAACACAGCTAGACGTTTTCTTGTGAAATTGAACATTTGACTATCCATTGACCCAGCCATGCCCTTCCCAGGTATAGACCCCAGAGAGCCTCTTGTGTGTATAGGCATTACATGTATGGAGAAGTATGGAGAAATGTTTATAGCAGCACATTTAGTATGGCGCAAAGCCCTCAAGATCTTTGACAACATCAGTGTCTGTAGACAGGCGGAGGGACATAGACAGCAGGATACACTTTTATACAGAGGAATAACATGCAGCAATTAAAATGGACAAACCTCAGCAATTTGGAACAACATGAATGTGCCTTAGAAAAATGATATTAAGTGAACTATGCCTGTCTGTAGAAGACTATGCAGAGTATAACTCCAATTGTATAATTCATTCATATATGCAAACAGTGCAAAGAACCATAAAGGAATGAAAAACACAAAAATTCAAGATGTGGCTATTTTGTGGGGGATGGATGTGGATGGGAGAGGTGGATACAAGTTATTGGTGATGTTCTGGCTCTTAGTTGGATGGTGAGGTGAGGGGTGGTCATTTTAATATATATTTTAACTTAAATTTGTTGCATTTATCCTTTCTATTCTCCATCAAATATGCTCAAAATATAGTTAGAATGTAAAAATAATAGCTAGAAAAGGAAGTAATTGAAAAATAGACAAAAGTGATTATGAAAAAGAGTTGTCTTAGAGAAACAGGATTCCTAGAATCAAATTTGGCAAAATACATTTTGGGGCTGAGTTCAGGGACCTGGAAGAGAAGGAACAGGCAGTGAGCAGGGGCAGTTCAGATCACCAGGCACCTGCCTGGGGGAGGATCTGAATCCTCATTGGCCCCAATATCATGCTTATTAGTCCATTTCAGGGACTGAGATACCTGGAGGGATCGTGCATATGGGCATGGGCATTCCAGGTCTACAGAGGGAAGGCTACCACTGTGGATGCATGCATTGGCTGTTGGGTTTGTTCATCTGGTGTTCCGATTTAATGATCTGTCACTAAGAATTTGGTCCTATCTGGGTGATAGGAGAAGGTCCCATTTTGGCCTGGTCAAATTGAGGAGGCCATACTCAGATGGCCAGTGAAGGTAGCCTCCACTCTTGACCACTCCCAGTGAGGCTGCATGTGCTGGAAGATTCCCCGTTCTGCTTTACAATCTTAGGCCAGGAGAAAGGACCTTCAGATTGGAGAGTCTGGGTCTCAACCAACACACTTGCCCCTAGGTGTCTCACTATCTTCCTGGGCAGAAAAGTCATGGTACTGAGGGAGGTTTGCCTTGCCATGGGGATTCCAGGGGCCCAAGTGGTCCTTGAGTCTATTCCCTCAGAGGAAGACTGGAGATGAGAGAGAAGGGGGCTGTGGGAAGACAGGAGATGAGTCAGAGCAGCAATCAGAGCACAGGTGAGTCTCTACTACTACTCAGCCTCTGAGGGAGGGGAAGCCTGCCCACACTGGCCCTCCTTGCACCTCCCTGACCACCTAGGGGCCATGTGAGAATTCTGCTCTCTGCATTCTACTTGGGGGCATGCTTGAAATCTTTACACATTCAGGCTCAGTCAGCTCATTTTTGTTTGATTGCTTTTGTTTGCAAGTAACAGAAACCCAGAAAAAAAATGGGATTTTTGTTCAATACATTTAAACAGAACTACATTCAGCTTTACATGAAACTTGGTCCTGAATTTAAAAAAACAAAACAAAACAAAACCAAAAAACAGTCACGGAGCCCCTCTCTTTGTTTCTACTGACTTCTTGGCTCTGCTTCCTAGTGTTGGCTTTATTCTGAGGTTGGTGATGGTGCTTCCTGCAGATACCAGCATTCTCCCAGCAGCTCCTAGAGTTCCACTGAGGTCCATGGGGGAAGAAAGAGCTTCCTTGTCCCTAATCTCAGAAACTCAGATTGATTCTCTTGGGCCTGGCTTGCTCACATGCCTCTTCCTCAGTCAATCACAATGGCTGGGAAATGAGATGCACTGATTGGGGTAGCCAAGTCACATGATCTCCTTAGCATGGGGGATGGAATCAGCTTCCCCAGAACCTTGTGGGTCTTTCAATGGAAATCAAAGGCCATGAGCAAGCAGGAAGGGGAATTCGATATGAAAGGGTAATCCACTAATGGTCACTTCTTATCTACTGATGCTTTAGTGAGTATTAGTCATTGGAGAGGCTCTTTACACCTTAAAGATAATAATGGTTTATATGCTATATTGGTGGTTGTTTACCTTTTAAATTTATGTTAAATTTTTAAACTTTTAAAGATTTTTAAAAAAATTTATTTATTTGACAGAGAGAGATCACAAGCAGGGAGAGAACCAGGCAGAGAGAGAGGAGGAAGCAGGCTCCCCGCCAAGCAGAGAGACCGATGCGGGGCTCGATCCCAGGACACTGGGATCATGACCCGAGCCGAAGGCAGAGGCTTTAACCCACTGAGCCACCCAGGCGCCCCAAATTTTTAAACTTTTAAATACTTTAATTTGTAACCATGGACTTTTTTTTTTTTAATTGAAGCATAATTGGCACACAGCATTCCATTAGTTTCTGGTGTTAGTTTCTGGTGAGCCGTATAATGATTTGACAACTCTAGACATTTTGCTGTGCTCACAAAAGTATAGCTACTACCTGTCACCATACAATGGTATTACAATATCATTCCATAACAGGAAGCCTGTACCTCCCATTACCCTTCACCCATTTTGCCCATCCCCCTACACACCTCCCCTCTGTCAGTGATCTGTTTGTTCTCTGTATTTATGAATCTGTTTCTGCTTTTTTGTGTCTGTTCATTTGGTGTTTTTTATGTTCAACATGTAAGTGAAATCATATGGTATTTGCCTTTCTCTGACTTATGTCACTTTGCATAATACCTTCTAGGTCTATCCTTGTTGCTGAAAATGGCAAGGTTCCATTCTTTTTTATGGCTACATAGTATTCCATTATATAAGTATATAATATATATTCCATTATATATAAATATAAACATATATATGCCACATCTTCTTTATAACCATGGACTTTTTAATTTAATTTTATTTATTTATGTATTATTTATTTATTTATTTGACAGACAGAGATTACAAGTAGGCAGAGAGGCAGGCAGAGAGAGAGGAGGAAGCAGGCTCCCTGCCAAGCAGAGAGCCTGATGTGGGGCTCGATCCCAGGACCCTGGAATCATGACCTGAGCTGAAGGCAGAGGCTCTAATCCACTGAGCCACCCAGGCGTCCCAACCATGGACTTTTTAAAAAAATATTTTTATTTATTAATTTGTCAAAGAGAGAGAGAGAGAGCGCATGAGCAGGTGGAGAGGCGGGCAGAGGTAGAAGCAGGCTCCTCGCTGAGCAGGGAGCCCAATGTGAGGCTTGATCCTAGGACCCCAGGATAATGACCTGAGCCGAAGGCAGACGCTTGACCCACTGAGCCACTCAGGCATCCCCCCTTTTTAAAAAACATTTTTATTTATTTGCAGACGTTTTTAAACATACACAAAAGCAGAGTAGACAGCGTAATTTTTTTAAATTAGTACTTATATGTGTACTTTTAATTAATTTATTTGAGAGAGAGAGAGAGAGAGAGATAGAAAGCACATGAGAAGAGAAGGAGCAGGCAGAGGGAGAAGCAGACTCCCTGCCGAGCAGGGAGCCTGATCTCGGATTCCAGGACTCCAGGATCAGGACCTGAGCTGAAGGCAGTCGCTTAACCCACTGAGCCACCCAGGCGCTCCAGACAGTGTAATTTAAACCCATCACCCCTGTACTCATCCCCCAGCTTTAACCATTGACATATATTGATTTTTGATTTTCAGAAGTTTCAAATTTGTACATAGTTGAATCTTGATGTTTTCCATTGTAGTTCATCCTAATGTTTATGTTTACATTTAGAGAGATGCCAGATAGATATTCAACTACATTTTCTGTGTGTGTGAGTGGGTGTGTGTTTAAAGGTATAATGCTGTGAGGTGAGGCTCTAACAGGATTTTTTCCCCTAGGTGTCCAATTTTTTCAACTCTGCTTATTGAGCAATCCCTCCTGTTCTCACTGGTTTGTGAAGATTCACAAGGTTCTTGCATTTGCTTGTGTGTTTCTGGCTCCATATTCTGTCATGTTGACCTGTGTGGTGTTGCACCAATACCCACGTTGAACTTCGTACATGTGTGACTTTCGTATCCAGTATACCTAGCCGTCCCTGGGTTTCTTTTTTCAATATTTTCTTGCCGAACTCTCTATGTTTATTCTTCCAGAGGAAACTAAGAGTCATTTTTACAGTTTCTAAGAAAATTCCCTTAGGAGTTTGATTATTATCAGTTAAAGTCAAGCACTAAGTTAGAAAAATAAACATTTTCTCAATAGGCCCTCTTCAAATGTAGAAATAAGGTGTGTTTGTTTGTTTAGCTCTTGGAGGCTTCTCTGAAAATGCCATGTTATCTCCTTGAGGGTCACTCCTGGGTGGCTTATGTATTTTGCTGTGTTTATGGATGGGAGTTTCAGAACTTCCCACTTGATCCTCATTAGTCATTCTCCAAGACTTCTTGTTTTCTTTCTTTTTTTTTTTTAAGGATTACTCTTTTTTTAAAGATTTTATTTATTTATCTGACAGACAGAGATCACAAGTAGGCAGAGAGGCAGGCAGAGAGAGATAGAGAGAGAGGAGGAAGCAGGCTCCCTGCTAAGCAGAGAGCCCGATGTGGAGCTTGATCCCAGGACCCTGGGATCATGACCGGAACCAAAGGCAGAGGCTTTTAACCCACTGAGCCACCCAGGCGCCCCATTCTTGTTTTCAAGTTTGAGTCACTCAGGGGTTTAGATCACTCTTTCTATCAGAACCCACCACCCAGTCTGTCAGAGTTTCTATTTGTTCTAAAAATCCAGTCCCCAGAGCTCTTACATTTGGTGCAAAGAGCATTAGATTTGAGATTTGGCATCAGGACATGCCTGAGTTGCAGGCCCTGCCCTTCCCTTTATCAGCTGCATGTCCTCAGGCAAATTATTTTGCTCTCTGAATCTCATTTTACTTATTTGCATGTGGGCATGGATCATTTTATTCATTTTTCATCTAGTTCCTTATATTGTTTCTTCCTAAACTTTTTTTTTTAATAAAGATTTTTACTTATCTATTTGACAGAGAGAGAGACAGTGAGAGAGGGAACACAAGAAGGGGGAGTGGGAGTGGGAGAGGGAGAAGCAGGCTTCCTGCTGAGCAGAGTGTCTGACAAGGGGCTTGATCCCAGGACCTTGGGATCACAACCTGAGCTGAAGGCAGCTGCTTAACCGACTGAGCCACCAAGGCACCCCCCCTAAACTTTTCTTCCTTCTCTAGGAGCCTTTAAACTCTTTGGGAAGAGGAGCTGTGCCACCTTCATGGTTATATGTGGGTAACAGAATGAGATAACACTGGGAGTTGGCGCTTGATAACAGAATCCAGCCAGTGGACACCATGTTAGTTCACTCAAAATAGAATATATTTTGAAATAATCTGGAGTCCTCACTTGGACCATGATTCTTTAATAAAGCTTTGAAATATGGATAATAGTTAATAAGATTGAAATAGCCAAGGTTTATTGAGTTCTTCGGGTGTTCCAGCACCAGAAGATTATATATTCTAGGTCTGACCTCATCAGACCCCACTGTACCCTTTAAAGGAGCTACGACAGTAAGATCACGTAGCTAGGACATGGTGCAGCTGGAACTCAAGCCAACTTGGTACTCTGAACCCACGTTTTCTTCTATCTTCCCTACAATATCAAGTTATGTCTTCACAGTGCTTCTGGCCTAGGAGGTAGTCAGAAATACTGGTCTTGTCCCCCTCTTCCTTCTTGTCTAGGTCCTGCTTTTATTTTATTTTATTTTTTTAAAAAAAGATTTTGTTTATTTATTTGAGAGAGGTAGAGAAAGAGCACAAGTAGGCAGAGCGTCAAGCGGGGGTTGGGGAGGGGAGCAGGATCCCCGCTGAGCAGGGAGCCTGATCCAGAGCTTGATCCCAGGGACCCTGGGATCATGACCTGAGCCGAAGGCAGTTGCTTAACTGATTGAGCCACCCCAGTGCCCCTAGGTCCTGCTTTTAGTAAAGTAGTGTGATCCGAGGTCCATTGACCAGTATTGATTGTCTTCTCTTCCTCCCTCCATTTTAAGCATTTCTGGACTAGGACTATAATCAACTACTTCTCACTATGGTGTTAAACGCTTACGCATCAAGTCCGTGACACCCCTTGTTCTCCTGATGAGAGTGGCAGGCCACCCTGGCTATGAAGGACCTCTGAGTGGAGGGAAAGGGAGTACAGAGTATGAAGGGGGCACAGAGAATGGAGGTGGAGGAGTAAGAGCCTGGCAGGATGTCAGTGGAGAAAACTCTGGACATGGAACCAGACACATCTGCTGCTTGGTGACTATATGACTTGGGACACATTGCTAAGCTCTCTGTGGCTCTGCTTTCTCATCACAACAGTGGGGACTGGATAATTCTGACATGTCAGGGGGGTGGCAGGCCTGCATACTCTAGATGGTGCAGTCTTAGTCATGTGTAGGAGGATGTCTTTGTCATTATTGTACTAAAGAAAATAAGAGGAGAAGAAAACAACAATCAGGAAGAGGGTGATGCTTAGTCCCTCAGGCTGACTTCTGGGTGGTAGAAGTACCAATGCACTGTTGGTCCTGCAGAGGACAGGGGTCAGAAGGAGGTTGACCAGATGGGCCCAGATGGTTTCTGGGTCCTACAAATTTCAGGGGTTACTTTCAGTTTTTTTTTTTTTAATTTTGGACTCAACATTTTCTAGGAATATACTGTGGTCTTATAAAACTAGTAATAGTAACAATAGCTAACATTTATGCACTCTGTGATTTGGATGGATTATCTGATTTAACCCATAGACAACCTATAAAATAGGCATTATTGTTTCTCCCATTTTAGAGATGGAGAAAGTAATTTCTGCTTAAGTGCTCTGAAGTTATGGAGCTGGGATGGGGATTTATGCCAGAGAGGCTATAGAACTTAAAAATCCCAACTCAGTACCCAGGTCCCACCTTAGATCAATTGAATCAGGGTCCCAGTGTCAGTATTGGTGGACAGTGCTCAGTGATTCTGCTACGTGGCCAGGCTTGAGAACAATGGACCAGGTGTCCCCCTGGGGGACAGCAGATGGTGCTGAGGTGGTAAAGGCAGGGGAGGGTAAATGCGGGTTCATGTTGGGGATAGTGGGGAATGGTGGCAGCTGTTCTCACTCCTGGAGACCTAGTGGTGTGACCATACCAGAGTCTTCTGCATATTGGCAGTGAATGTGATTTTTCCTAATGGGAAGGAAAGATGGCCAGCAGGCTGTCTGTGTCTGTGTCTGTGTATGAGAGAGAGAGAGAGAGAGAGAGATAATGGGCATATATATGTGTGCATGTGATTAAGTGTTTGTATGCTCATGTATGCACTTATGTAATTGTAGAAATGTGTGTGTGGACATATGTGTGTATGTGAGGAGGTATATATGTGCATCAGTGTATTTCTGCATGTGGGATTATATGGATATGTTTGCATGAGAGACATATATTTGTCTTTATTTGTGAGCATGTGTACATGTATAGGTATGTCTGAGTGTGGGTATGTTTGTGTTAGTAGGCAATTGTGTGAATGTGTCTGTTTTGACTGTATACATGAATCTTTGTGTTGGTATAAGCGTATGCATGTGTGATTGCCTGCACAAGTGTGCAGGGGCATGTCCACGTGTGTGACTGTGTGTGGGTGTGCACGTATGTTTGTGTGTTTGGATATATGCTATGGACTGAATGTATGCCCAGCTTCCCAAATTCATATATTGAAACCCTAACCCCCAGTGTGATGGTGTTTGGAGGTGGGATCTTTGCAAGGTAAATAGGGTTAGATGAGGTCATGATGGCATGGACGCCCTTATAAAGAAAGCAAGAGACCTGGGAGTGCTCCCTCTGCCATGTGGGGATGTAGCTAGATGGTGGCTGTTCACAGGCTAGGAAGACAGTCCTCACCAGACACCCAGTTGGCCACTGCCTTGACCTTGGACTTCCCAGCCTCCAGAACTGTGAGAAACAAGTGCTTATTGTTGAAGCCACCCAGTCTGTGGTATTTGATTAAAGAAGCCTGAGCTCACTAGGACAACATAGTTGTGTATTTATGTCCCTGTGTATGCAAGCATTTGCGTACTTGGGTGTGCATGTGAGAGAGTGTCAGTGGATATGGGTGTGTCTGTATTGGGTGGCAGTGGCAGAGCATGGGCAGGAGTATATGTGTGTGCATGTGACTTTGTGCATGTGTACTGTGTGTCTGCGGGCATGTGTATGCATACACAATTGTTTACTTATGCATGGTGTATAAGAATGCATGTGAGAGAGAATGGATGAGTGTGGGAGTGTGTGATCATGTGTGTAAGTATGTTCATATGTGTTTGACTACATATGGGTGTTGGTTTAATATACATGCATATGGTTGTGTCTGTGTGCATGGTTCTATGCGTGAGTGTGAGTGTGTGTATGACTCTATAGGTGGGTATGTTTATTTGTGCATATGCTTGTGTATGTGTGTGCAGGTGCCCATTTGTGTACAGTTATGTGTGCACACGTCGATGAGGATGTGTGTTTGAGTGTATCTTTTTTTTTTTTTAAGATTGTATTTATTTATTTGACAGAGAGACACAGTCAGAGAGGGAACACAAGCAGGGAGAGTGGGAAAGAGAGAAGCAGGCTTCTTGCCAAGCAAGGAGCCTGATGCGGGGCTTGACCCCAGGAACCCAGGATCATGACCTGAGCCAAAGGCAGATGCCTAATGACTGAGCCACATAGGTGGCCCTGTTTGAGTCTATCATTATGTATGGGATTCTGTGGGTACATGCACATGTGTGGGTGCCTATGTGTGTATGCATGTGGTTGTGTATGTATGTGCGTGTGGGCATATGCACGTGTGAGTGTGTGTGAGAGTGTGTGCATGAGGGTCCTGGGCTGTGGAGCTGGGTGCCTCTCCTTTGCTTCTGACAGATGGTCCAGCAAATGAAGCCCTCTCTACCACCTGCCTACTTACCCCCCAACCAGGGCCTTGCTCTTCCTGCTCTAGTCTAGCCACTTCCTCCCTCACGCTTTCTCTGACATTTGGACCCCCTTGGCTGGTATGTGGGGAAGGCGGAGTCAGGACAGAGTGGCAGGCCTGGCCTGAGCACACCGTGCAGGGCCAGGAAGCAGCAGGGCTGAGAGTGTTAGTGTTAGAGCATGTGTGTGTGTGTGTGTGTGTGTGTGTGTGTACCCAGCAGGGAGGCAGAGCCCAGGCAGTCCCCGCCAGCGCCTGGCCTCCATCCGCAGAGTGGGCAGGCAGCCCAGGGTAGAAGGGCCTGTGCTTTGCAGACAAAAATGCCAGATGGTGGGGATTTGGGGGGGCTCTCCATGGCCTGGCTGCCAAGGGCAAGGAGGTTTCTGGGGCTCCGGAGAATGAGCTGGGGAGTTGCATGTGTGCTGCTGTGTTATTTTTTTTTAATGGAGAGTGGGAAGGCTTGTTTTGCATATTTCACAATGTATTTCCCCTTTGGATTTCTATCCGTTCGCTAAAAAATTTGATCATAAAGCTTTAGATGTTTTTTGATGTAAGGAGAGTACATATTCCTGCAAGGAAGTCAAAACATTTTTTTAAACTGAAAATATTTATTGACAAGCTATGAAAGAAGCACCAAATAAAAAAGATATTTAGATTGGCTGTTTCAGTTGTGAGTTAGCTGTAGAGACACAGTGAGTGGCTGGGTTCTGTTTGTTTTAGGAATGGGTTTTAGCTCCTGCTGATGGGGTTTTGAAGCTTTGTTTTCTGTACAGGGAGTTTTCTGAGCTGACCCACTCCCCAGGAGGTGCTTTGCCATGTCTGTTGGGAAATGCCAAGCTTGCCCAGGCATGAGCTCAGGCAGGTGTCCAGATGGTTCTGTCCTTCCACTCCTGGCCAACGCGGCCTCTCTGTGGAGACCACCTCAGTGTGCCTTTGTCACACTGGGATGAATGTCATGAGCGGTACAGCTGTGGGCAGAGACCAAAGTCATTTTTTTTTTTTCTTATTGGAAAAGGGAAACAATGAGGAGAAGGATGATCTTATGTGAGTCACATGTCTCCTGGCCCTCACACAGCCCAAATGCGGATGTCTGCACGGAAGGGTGCACTGGGGGCCCTGGGAACAATAAGTGGAACAGGGAGCTGTCTTGGGGAACAGGTGGCTGCCTTTATAGGCTTCCCTGCCTCTGCCTTCCATTCCTTCATCTGCATGCTCATACTGAATAAAGTCCTTCAATGGCTTCATATTGAATTAAGTCCACAGTCCGTAATACAGCTCTGGCAGGCCCTAGGCACAGCCCCAAAATGCCTCCTTTTTTGTGGCTCATCTGTCCCTACACTTCTCTAACTTGCTCTGGGCTCTAAATGCCATTTTTTTAAAAAAAAGGAGACAAATATTTATTAAGTTACAAATCACCTGCTTGAAATCAGGTTGGGGAATGTCATAAAGAACCTTGAATTTAAGCTTCTCTTAAAGCAACAAGAACTGAGCTTCACATTGATCTATATTTTAGGAAGACTCCTTTAGTGTCCTCATAAAGGACTTGGGCTGAGCAGAGGTGGAGACCAGGTGCTTGGAGGGAAATGTTCTCAGGAGATGGAGGGAAGAGAATTTGGTGACAATTTGGATATGTGAAAAGGGGAGTGGATCACTTAGGATGTGTTCAGGTACAAGACACAGAACACTTGATTACTTTTAACTTACAAAAGTAGAGTTCATTTTCTCATATCAGAATATCTCTGAGTCTTGGTGGTTGTAGGCAGGGTTCAGTTGTGAGTACCATCAGAGCCTACTTTTGTGATGCTCTTTGGGCTTTCTCACTGTGGTCATGAGATGGCTACTGGAACTCCAGACATCTCATCTACATCCCTCCCCAGATGAAGAGGAAGGCAGTACCCCATCCATTCCTTCTATCAGAAGAGCCAACTAAATGCTCAGAATCTTCCTCAGAAGACTTCTGCTTAGGCTGGACCTGACTCACATGGCCACTCTTAGATGCAAGGGAGGCAGGGAATATGAGAAATGGATTGTCACAATTACACAATTAGCTCAGACTGATTGCAATCCATTTTCTAGGACTGGGCATATTGCCCCCAAACCAAATTATGGCTCTGTTAGTTGGGAAGAAGTGGGGAATGGATATTGGGAAGGCATCTAACAGCATTGGTCACTAGCAGTGAGGGCACAGGTCAAGGATGACTCCAGGGTTTGGTCCTCCTGGCTTGGGGTGGCATTCATCCACATAATGGGGGTATGGGCAGATGCTGGTAGTAGAGAGGGTGACTTCAATCTTGCATGTGTAACTCAGATGTCACTTTGGATTACTCTGCTTGTTCAGATCTGAGTAAGATTTTCTTGGACTGAGGTTCCTTGAACCTTGAATGGATTTGTTAGAAGCAAATGTGACTCTAAGAGTTTTAAAAAAGCCTGCATTGCCCATGGTCATCTCTTGCTTTGAGCTTCTGCTGAATTAGTTCAGTCTAGTGATGACTTAGGGACCCTTAGGCACTATTCTTGTCCAGAAATGTGGGGGGTCAGGTATAGACTTCAGCCCTTTCCCCGTTGCTCCCACCCCTGCTACATCACACAATGACACACACATACCCTGTTCTCTCAGGCACTTGAGTGTTTAGAAACATCCACTGAAAGCTTGTGAAGGAGTAATTTATTTTACAAAAACATAAACAACTTAAAATTTAAGACTAGATATCTTTATTTTTTTTAATGCCCCTTGACTGTTTCTATGACTTGGATTCTAGCCTTCTGCCATGTTACTTGGTCTTCCTCTCTCTTTGCATGTTCTCTCTCTTTCTGGATCAACACCCCAACCCTTCCTATTTCTTGGGAAGAGAAAATGCTCTGTTTTCAGCCAATAGCCCCTGGAATGTGCCTGGGTAGCATTATGGTGGTTTATGGCAGGTGTCCGCTCTGGTAGGTTGGTGTGCATGCTATGCTTTGTTGCTAGCTCTTTCAAATATTGCTCTGGCTTAGCTTCAGACTCAGTTCTGGTTCCCCCACTGCATGCTGAGGACTTGCCTTGGCAAGAGCTGCCTTTCAGGGCCCCTCCCCAGGTTCTGTCTGCCTGTTGAGAGAGGAGGGTCTCTTGCATTTTGTTAGGTGTGGGTGTGTTGAGTTTAAGGAGCCCCCAGAAATGACATCCACCTATTTCCCTCTCTCCCAGCCACTCCAAGGAGTAATCTGACTGCAGTGCTGGGACACAATACCCTCCCTCCAGGCCCACACTTGAGGCCGCTGAATGTAAGTGGCTGGGAGCATGCTTGTTCTTCAGATGGGGTGGGGGTAGAGGGGAGTGCCACAAATCTTCCCATGGAAAATAAAAAGGTCAAATGGTGTTAATTCATCTGCACAACTCACTGGGCTTAAAAGCACAGCCTGAAATGGCTTCTTGATTGAGAGAAGATGCTTCATTAATCTTGGTTCTCTCATTTGAGAGTGCAGAGAATGGAGACTAATGGCTGACATTCCAGTGTATCAGGGGTAGGTGGGCGATAAACCTCCAGACACTGGGCTATAACTGCAGAGAGGTCACAAGGAGAGGAGGAGCAAGTGGGCCAGGGAGATGAGAGGCGGACTCAGTGTCCCCTCTCTGATGGGTGATGGCGGTAGGGAGGCAGGGTAATGTAAGTTCCTTGCTAGAAATATTAGTGATTAATTCAAGATCATGAATCATGCTGGAAACAATCTTCTGCATCCCCAGAGTGAGAGCTGTGGCCTGACAGTCAGGAATCCTGGGTTTGAGTCTGATTCTTCCATTGCCTGGTTGGGTGACTGGAGCAGATTATTGTCCCTATCTGTAAAATGCAGGGAAGGGATGAGAGTGCTTGATAATTTCTCATCTCTCTCTCAGTGCTAGGATGTGTGGCTCTTTATTGAGTACCAGTCACACTTAGACTCAGGAATGTAGCCTGGGGTTTAAGGCAATGCCTCTGCCTCTGTGGGCAGCCATATCTCCTCAAAAGATCAAATCTGCAGAGACCTACACAAAGATAACAGGAGGCCAACATACCAAAGGGATGTCACATATGGATAGTATTCTACCTAGGGAGAGGGAGACCTCCTTGTGGTTGGGTATGGGAAGGATCATGGAAAACTTCCTGGGAGAAAGGGAATCTAATGGCATGAGACAGGCTTTGATTGGCAGAGAGAATATAGGTAAAAAGCTTCTACTTCTAAAGATCAGGTATTTATCTTGGGGCCCAGGGAGAACCATTCATTTCCTATAGCTTTCTGGGATGAGGAAAGAGAAAAATCCTTGCCTAGAAGACAACCCTAGTAGTAGTCTTTGAGCAGCAGCAGACCTTGTTCTGCACTGCCTAAGATTCCACCATCAGACAAGCATTCCTGGTTGTTAACCCACATAGTGACTTTGGGCCAGCAGCATGACTGCTCTGAGCCTCATTTATACATAGATAAAAGGAGAATCATAACATAGGTAGGCAGGTAGGTAGATAATTGGGATTCAGTGATTTAATGCATAAAAGTGCTTGTCATAGTATCTGGCATGTAATAGCCCTCAATACACATTAGCTGCTGTCATTTTTATTCCTGATGACATCATTCCTGAGTACTTACTGTCCTTAGGCACTGTGCATTGCATTCTAATAATAACTAACAAGTTGTAATAACTCTATGATGAAAGTATTGTTATTATTTCTGTTTTATAGAAACCTGAGGCACAGGGAGGTTGAATAACTTGCTCAAGGCCATGCAGGTAGTGAGTAGTGGAGGTACAATTTGATTTCAGGTACTTAAGCTCTTAACCATCCTGCTATTGCCTCTCTTGGGATTAGTATTGTTATTTATTTTAAAAAACAAGGCTGCAGGTCTGGGTCACTAGTGAAAGGAGAGGGATGAGTGGTGGAGGCACGCTCGGAGAGTGTGTTTTTGGCTAACTTAAGGACCCCGGAAGGAGGTAGTGACTTGGGGGGGGGGGTGGCGCTAAGA
The DNA here is from genome assembly GCA_003697995.1 of Taxidea taxus jeffersonii. Classification (NCBI taxonomy): domain Eukaryota; kingdom Metazoa; phylum Chordata; class Mammalia; order Carnivora; family Mustelidae; genus Taxidea; species Taxidea taxus. The sequence goes on along the minus strand of RCUC01157138.1, from coordinate 43,649 downwards.
ATATGATAGACCTGTTGTAGCAGGAGTTTACCATACAGGTATGAGGTCATGCTGGAATGGTCAGATTGGAACCTAGGTCAGGGGACAGGGTCTCAGAAATGGGGCAGAATCTTCTGAAAGATGAACTGGGAGCAGATCAGAGCCAAACTTGCCTCATGTTTGTGAGAATTCATCTGTCCAGCTTTTGGGAAATGGAGCAAATGTATCTCTTTGGCCATTGTGAGATTATTGCCTCAGATCATTGAGGTGCCTTGCCCTCAGAAAGCTCCTAGGTTGATGAACTCTTCCACCGACCATGTGTTCTGGGAGCTGATCTCTAAAGAGTCTTGTGGTCAATAAGCCTTAGAAAGGGCAGCTCTCTCCCTCGTCCATAGCAGACACTGTCTGGGTCTCTCCTGTCTCTCCCGGTCGCTGCCAGGCTGCTTCCAACTGCCAGTTCTGCCTGAGGTCTTTCTGCTCATGCCTGGGGAACGACAGGAAGCGCCCAACAATTGATGAGGATTACTGACACCTTTCCCCAGCCTGGCAAGAACAGGCCTCGACCAGTGACCGGCCATAGCTGGAGTATGAATACCCCAGCTCCCTTGCTTCCAGGCGAGATAACATGCATCCCATGCCATCTCCCAGAGAGCCCCCTGGACAAAGCTCCCATTGCCCATAGAGGTGACTTGCTTGATAACTCCTCCATCACGGCCAACTCCGTTCCCTGCCTCTCTTCTTTATTTCCCTACCAGGGCTCCCCGGGATCACCTTCCAAATCAACTACTTGTGCTCAAACCCTTGTATCATAGCCTGCTTCTGGCGGGAGCCAAGCCGAGATAGTGAACTGCTCAGATTACTATAGAACATTAAAGCATGAAAGGCTCTGAGAAATTTCCTAGTGGGGAGGCCTATTTCACTTTAGCCCAGTGTTTTCCAAACTTTTTTGGCCAGAGAACTCTTTTTGACCAAGCACCTAGTAACTTCCCGTGAAACACTGTATGTGGTGCACACTGTGAGAAGTCATGGTCCAACTCTACTTTGCAGCAGATGGCTGAGTTGTGTGAGCCTGAAGAGGGAAGTGAGTGGCTGAACCTGCTCTTGGCAGATGAGGCTCACACCCCTTCTACTCCTGGTACAGGTGCATTTTCCAACTGTCATATTCTTCCCCTCCTCTTCTGTGATATGGGAAAGTATATTTACTGCTTAAGAGCTAACATAACCTGTGTGGAAATCCTAAACCAGAGAAGATTAGGCATATGTGCAGAATTTATTCTGATGGTAGAAGTAGGGGTGAGGGGCACCGGACTCAAGAACCAGGGAGCTCACTGTCTTGGGCAACTGAGTCATGTCTGGAGGGGAAAAGGTGGCTGGAATTGTCTTAAACCCACCAAGTTTCCTGCAAGAGCCCCCTCCCCCACTGCCATCCCCTCCTCCTGCCCCCTGCCCCACTGCTGATGTAAAATATTAGCTTAGAGGAAAGTTAGCAAGTGGCTTGAAGAGGGTCGGCACGCGTCTCAGAAGGTACTTATCTCATTTTCATAGTCACCGGAGACAGCCAGGGAAGATAACCAGATGTTCGAGCATCTCTTCCTTGCTCTCGCTCACTTACTCGCTCTATCTTTTTTGTAAATTGAATTTAAAGGACCTGTTTCTTAGCAACAGCAGCAGTCAGTGGTTACAAAATCCTCCTTGGCCCTTTTAATGCCCAGGGTTTCAGTAGGCAAATGAACCTCTCAGCACAGGCTGGGGACTGGGGACAGATAGCACGGCCATAGTGGAAGCCAGCACATTGGGGGCTATATTACTGGGGGTTGGGGGCTTCCCAGAGGACCCAGGGTGTGGGCAGGAGGGCCAGCAGAACCATCTGTGGCTCCCAGGCATACATGGTGAACGATGCTGGCTAGACGGCCCTGGGCTGGAAGGCTCATGTGGCTGTTCCAGCCCTGTCCAGGGGCATCCGTTGTCTTGGATGGAGTGGCTGTGTGAAAAGAGCCCTAGAAAAGCATCTCAGGAAACTCAAGTCTGGACCTAGCAACATTGTTGTGTCATCTTGGGCAAACTGTTGAATTTTCCTGAGCCTTGGTTCCTGTACCCATCAGATAGGTAGTAACATCCACCTTGCCATGCTGAGGGACAAAAGAGACCAGAGCGTGTGGAAATTTGAAAGGCGTCAGGAATAATGACAGAGCCAGGTGTTAGGAATCTTTCCTCCTTCGGGCTAGAATGCTCTGCCCTCATCATCCCTGGAGAAAGCAGAACTAGACCTTGAAGCTCTGAGTTAATCTGCTCACGCCGAAGGCTTGAGGCTGTCTCTTGGACGGGTGGACACAGAAATTATGGGGTTGGGGAGATCATGCCTGGGGAAGGGGAGGAGAAGGCCTCTCCCCACAGACCTGGTGATCAGAGCACTGAAGGGCCTTTGGAGCCACAGGATGGCAGAATATTGGGTATGAAGGACCCTTAGGGGTTTTATTCTAATATCTCCTGCTTGAATCCTTGACTGCTGAAGTTGAAAATGCCCATGACTGATGGCTCATGGGTCGTGGAAGGCCCTGACATGCATTTTGTTTGACCCTCACAGGGTTTTGTAATTTGTTGAATTAATTGTTAGCAGTCACCAATGAGGAGACTTCCCCCCAAAGTTGTGATTTCTAGCTCCTTTTGAACAACCAGCAGGAGAAATTTTCACCTCATGTGTTGGTTGTTGTCACAGGACACACACTTTCCAGTTTGTCACCATCTCCACGTCTCCCAGCTGCCTGTGACTGGGGCCCCTTTGCTCATTTTCTGCCTACTCATCCTTGTAGGCAGCTGGGTCTGAGATCCAGGCTTACTGGGAACCTCTTAAACATCTGTACAGTGGGGATGTTAGTAAAATTTAACTGAGAGAACTATTAAAATGAAGTAATATGATGCACATAGTGTCTAACACATGACAGGAGTTCAAAGGTATTGGTTTCTCTTTCCCTTTAAAAGCCTTCATGACTTAGAGTCAACTGTATGAGTTGGTCATAGGGACCTGAGGAACCTGGAATGATTCTTTTTAGAGAATGACCTAGAAGCATGAATTGCTTCTGCTATTTATTCATTTATTCAGACTTAACTGTACCAGGGTTTGGCCTCAAAAGATGCAAGTTCAAGGTTTGGCTGCTTGTGATATGGATGGTGTTGGCCATGGCTTTGACTTCCGGGTTGCTTTAGTTCCATTCGTTGATGAATGCATTTATTATTGTGGTAGGCGTCGTGGTGCTGGGTGATGAGGCTTCAGTGACACAGAAGACACAGCCAAAAGAAAGTCTCAGTTCCCAGGGACAAGATACAATAACTTGCTATTCATTTTGGAAGGGATGTCCCCCAAGACCATGAAATCTCTAAAAACAGCAATTTTGGCAGGCTTCTGAATCTTCGTAGGGTTTATGTCCTACCCTCTAGATCTTTACTTGTTGTCATGCTTGTTACTGTTCACTCTTAAAGGTCTGATTTACATTATATCATCAGTATAGTGAACAAGTAAGTTCTGTGGAATGCCTAGATGGTCCAGTCCCCTGTGGGTATATTATGACAGAATGAAGGAGAATGAGCAGTGTCCTGTGACAGATTGAACAGAGGGCTGTGAATGAATACTGCTGTTCGTCCCACTGCTTTGGGTCCTCCTCTCTGCTGGTCATGGAAAAGAAAGCATTTGCCAGATCAATAGCCACATATCACTTACCTGCAACTATGTTAATTTGTTCTAGGTAAGATACCACATCCAGGGGTGCCTGGGTGGCCCAATCAGTTAGGTGATTTTGGCCATGAATTTTGTCATGATACCAGGCTCATGACATTGGGCCCATGTTAGGCTCTGCTTTCAGCACAGAGTCTACCTGAGAGTCTCTCTCTCAACCCTGCCCCTTCCCCCACTCCCATGCATGCATGCTCTCTTTCAAGTAAATAAAATCTTAAAAAAATAATGATACCACATCCAGCTCAGAAGTTGCAAATGGGGGTACCTGGGTGGCTCAGTGGGCTAAAGCCTCTTCCTTCGGCTTAGGTCATGATCCCGGGGTCCTGGGATCGAGCCCCGCATTGGGCTCTCTGCTCAGCAGGGAGCCTGCTTCCTCCTCTCTCTCTCTCTTGCTTCTCTGCCTACTTGTGATCTCCATCTGCCAAATAAATAAATGAAATCTTTAAAAAAAAGTTTCAAATGGGGCTTCTACTTGGTAAAGTTTGTCATTGTTCACTGTTGTCTGCCATGACAGAGGTCAGACTATTGTGTTAAGTGGGAGACAGGACAGAGGGACCAACTCCTCCAGATTTTTTAAGTCTTTGGGGATGATGATAATCTCTTCCATTCCCCAGGAAGTGGTAATATTTTTCATTTACCATCTGGGTTCAGGGAAAGGGGCAGCTTCAACTCCATATGGCCTTTTGTACTAGAAGAGCTCATTCTTTTAGACAAAGAATCATTCCGAAGTTCTGGCCCATTGCTAAGCAGATGTATTCCAGTTATGTATTTGGGAATTGAGAAATGACCACTGATCCTGGGCCATGACCATTGTTTATCTGAACTCTCATATACCTCTACTCTAATGAAGGAGCCATAATGGGACTTTGGGTCTTGGGGTATCTACACTAGCTTATACACTCTAACATCCCTTAAAAGGTCTGCACATTACATTTCCATATGGTTATTCACTGTTCGCTCGAGCAAATGAAAGTAGTTCCAGTTGGGAATGACTACTACCCATACTTACTATACTGTTGCGAGGTACTACCTTACGGGGGACCAATTCTCCTTATCAGCTGGGGTTCTGGGTCTGAGAACTGGGTCAAGTCTAGAAATTGAGCAAAGGGCTGATTTTCCATTGGGGTATCTAATCTCAGCCTTCTGCTCATGCTTCATCTTGTTTGAGTCTATGCATAGATCATACCCTTGTTGACTCTTAAGGACATAATGCTATTTTTAAAAAAGTTTTAATTAATTAATTTATTTTTAGTAACCTCCATACCTAATTCAGCGCTTGAACTCATGATCTTGAGGTCAGGAGTCACCTGCTCCTCTGACTGAGCCAGCCAGGTGTCCCTGAGGATGTGATGTTATTATTAGTCATGTTCATCCATCAGAGGTCAAGAGAGTTTTTCTGTGAAGGGCCAGACAGTAAATATCTTAGGCTTTGAGGGCCACATGGTCCTTCAACATTAATTGAATTGAAGTTTTCGATTTGAGTCTTTGGACCCCTTTCCTCACAGTCTTTTTTTTTTTTTCTTTTTCCTCACAGTCTTTGACAGCAGCTTCCAATATCCATACCAGCCGTGTAGAGGGCCACCCTCCAGGGCTCCTTTGCCAGGGTGTCGAATCCTGCAATGTGGAGGGTGCCTCCATATTGATAGACATTTCTTTTCTTTTTTTCTTTAAAGATTTTACCTATTTATTTGTCAGAGAGAGAGAGAAAGAGAGCAAGCACAATCAGGGAGATCTGTAGGCAGAGGGAGAAGCAGGCTCCCCACTGAGCAGGGAGCCCGATGTGGGACTCTATCCCAGGACCCTGGGATCATGACCTGAGCCGAAGGCAGACATTTACCAACTGAGCCACCCAGGTGTTCCTTGATAGACATTTCTTGATCCAGCTTGAGATTCTGCTTCCCTCCTTCAGCATCCACTTCCATACATGCTCTCCTGGTTCCTAAGAGCTGGATCTTAACCGTTTCTTCAGTGCACGACCTCTCTCTTCCCTAGCAGGCTGAGCACTTGCTGGTGAATCCATGCTGCACTCTGGCCCTGGTTATGGCTCTGGTGGCCAGGAAAGGAGTTGGGGAGCATCACGAAGAGGGCCAGCATTATCCTCAAAAGCACCCCCCTCAGCTGAGGCTTCTATTCAGACTTAAAGGGAGGGGGTGGGGGTTGGGCATTTTCAGCAGGCCCAGGGGTTCAGGAGAATTGGGGGTTCAAGTGTATCTACTCGGATATCTCTATCCCAAATCACAGGGCCCCACTTCTTCCTCTCAGGGCCTTGATCTGGCCTATCTGAATTGCTGGGGCTGAGAAGACTTCTCTTACAGTTCTGTCCTGGGTTTAGTCTCCACTCTGCTAAGTGCTGGAGATGAGGCCCTTTAAATGCTGTTGAAGAAGTCCCCTGCTTCTCAATTGCTTTAAATTAATGCTTGCTTGTCCCAAGCTTGTCATTTTCTCTCTTCAAAGCATTGGTTTTCGGCATAGCCACCAGTTTGCTAGTCCTTATGCTTTTTCTCCTGTTTCTCTCAAACTCCAGAGATACTGCATGAGTAGGTAGCCCTCTCCCTCCCTCCCCACCCCCGCCCCCCCCATCTTCCCAGGGGGAAAGCTTAGCAACTGCACTGCCACCACTTACTCTGGATGGCCACAGGGCCCACGGGGGATCCCCTCCAGATCCTATGCTCAGATCTGCTGCCTGGGTCCACCCTGGCACTGACTGTCTTAGGTTGGGTTCCCAGAGCCTGAGAAAGTATTCAGATTTCCGGGATTTACTGGGGGAGGGCCCTTTAGGAAAAACCTATGGTAGTGGTGGGGGTGCACCTGGGTGGCTGAGTCACCTAAGTTTCTGACTCTTGATCTCAGCTCAGGTCTTGATGTCAGGGTTGTGAGTTCAAGCCCTGGATCGGGCTCCACATAGGGCTCCACGCTGAGCATGGAGCCTGCTTAAAACACCACCACCAACACCACCACCAACAACAAACCTATAGGGAAAGGGAATAAATTAGGATAAGGGAGGGGAAGGAGCCGAGCAAGAATGTGGTTGCAGATAAAGTCTAGCTTTGGCCTGACCCTCAATGGTAGGACTCTGGAGTATAAACCACACTGCAAAGCCATTTGCTTTTGAAGGACTAGACTTCTGTACCCTACGTCAGTCAGCTAGCTACTGGCTGTCGGTGTCCCTGCAATGGGGGTGTAACCTCTCTAGCAAGGTGACTTCTGTCAGCCAAGAGCAATGCTCTGGAGGAGAGGCAGCTCTGAATTGCTGTCGGTGACTAGCAGAGCAGCTGGGGGTGGGTGGACCTGGTGAGCAGGAACTACCACATCTCCTGCAGAGAGGATGGAATATTCTGGCACAGGAGAAGTTTCAGCAGGGGCCGGTTCATAAAGAGTGAGACATCCCGGTGGTAGCCCTTGCACCAGGGTGGTTAGCAGTGGAGGTGATAAGAACTGGTTGGATTTTGGATGTAGTTTTTTTTAGAACAACAAACAGCTTACTGAGAGAATTGATGCGTAGAAAGCTGCATGCATGGTGTACCATTGCATGTGTCTTGGCAGATGTATACCTCCCTGAAGCCATTTAATAATCAAGACAATGAACATATCCCTAATGCCCAAAGGCTTCATCGTGGCCCTTAACAACCCTCCCTCCTGCTCCTTCTCCCCCACCCCAGCCCACCAGCCCTTACATCCCAGACAACCACTGATCCCGCTCCATGACAGGTTGATTGACGCTTTCTAGAATTTTGTATAGATGAAATCATACAAAAAATATGTACTCTTTTCTTTGTTTTTATTGTTCTCACTCATAATTATTTTGAGATTCATTCCCGTCATTGCATGTTCATCCCCCTCCTTGCGGAGTCAGACTCCACGATACCACAGTTTGTGGACCCATTCACCTGCTCACGGACATTTGCCCTGTTCCTAGTTTTTGGCTGTCACACATCAAGCTGTGATGAACATGTGTGTCCAGATCTTTGTATGGACAAATTCTTCCTTTTCTCTTGGGTAAAATGGCTGGCTGTGGGCCACCTGGATCCTATGCTAGGTGTATGTTTAATTTTGTAGGAAATGGCCAAACTGTTTTCCATCTAGTAGTGTTTGAGAGTTTCAATTCCTCATGTCTTCACCAATGCTTGGTATGGTCAGTCTTTTTCATTTGAGCCATTCAGATAAATATTCTGGATATGCTCTGGAAATGCAGATCCTGTGGAATTTTAATGGATTGGATCTGGGCTCTGGGAGAAAGAAAAGGTGCTATTTATTCAACAGATATGAATCGAGTGCCTTCTCTATCCTGCATTATTCTAGAGGCTGAAGGAATGGTGAAGCATAAAGTAGATATAATCCTGTCCCTCATGGATCTTACACTCCACACCCTCCTTTGCCTGTTTTGGTAAGGACTGGGGTGGCACATGGGGGTCTGGTGGGCATGGGAAGAGAAGCTCAAGGAGAGGCAAGTACAGTTGATGGAAGCAGTGAAGAAAGAGGGGGCTGAGGGTGAAGCCAGCCCTGCATTAGTGGGTCTGATGTAGAAAGATGCCATGATATCCTGAGTCTGCTGTTTCCCATTAGTGTGACTGTGGCCCTCTCTGAGTAGCCTTGATTTTTTCATCTGGAAAGTGGGAATAATGAATACTTTGGTTGAACTGAGATATTTTACCAGCACTTAGCCAAATCACGATGCTCAGCAAACTTCCTGAAGTCAGTGACATTGATTCATTCCCCACTTGTGCTCTTGAGACAGGACCACATGTTCCAAGTGTGGGTTCCAGAAGGGTCTCAGGGGCTGTAAAGTCAGCCCCTGGCCCACTGCCTTATTTCCACCCTCTGTACCAATGCTTCAGGTGCAGACACCCCACCTGTGGGCCCAGAGCAGCCAAGGGGAGCAGGAGGCCTGTTTGCAGCTTTATTTTTAGAGCTGCCACTGAAGATGGCTCAAGCTCCTGGCTTCATGGGGAGCTGAAGTCAGGCTATATTTAGGAGACACAGCATGTCCCTCCCATGTCACTGGGTCTTAGTCATCATGTTGGGAGAGAACACATCACTTTTGCCTCAACTGTGTTTGTTGTCTGTGGGCCCCCTAGGAGCAGCAGACCCTCCTTACTCAACCTTTGTCTTGAACTCTCTGAGAGGAGGGTGGTAGGAGGGGGCAATCCACCCACAATGAGGCTTTTGCCTCATTGTGATGCTCATGGCTGGGAGTGTGGCTTCCCTGGGTGCCCTGTGTTTAACCATGGCAACCACGATGCTCCACTTTTGTTCAGCATTTCCCCGTTTACCCAGTGATTTTATAGCTGTCACCTATGGCATCCTCTAGATGGTTTGGGGGTGTGGCATCATTGTCAGTATCCCAGTGTACTAGCTAAGGACACTGAGGCTCCAAGAAAAAAGGGAGTTGCTTAGACTTAGTGTGAGTGAGGACATGAACCCAGGCTGTGGGCTTCCAAGATCAGGATTCTTGGTAAACCATCGTTGTTGTCCTGATTTTGCAATCTCATGGCCCCTGCTCTATTCTGCCCCATTTTCTGCCTGCACAAATCCTATTTCTCCTTTGAGGCCCAGCACTTGGCTCAAATGCCTCCTTTCTCTGGGAAACCCTCTCTTATTCCTCTGGATGAACATGAACCCGTGGACATTTCACGATGCTGTGCAGAATGCAATGGGAAGGGGATGTGGTTTGGCACAGTTCTTAAGGGCCTCATCTTACCTCCTCGGCTGGATCACAACTCCTTTAGGACAGGAATCATGACTCACCATATTCCCCACATCACAGAGTATAGACTGTAGGAGCTCATCCATAGAGGTGCCTACGAAGTTCTGATTGAACGGAATTCCAATCAGATTCTAGAACTGGACATTTCTTAAAGCCTGAGCAATGTTTGACATCAAACAGACCTTTGAACTCAGAGCCTGGCTCTGTCCTTTGTAAGCTGGATGAGCTAGGCTGTTCTTAAAACCATCTCTAGGCCTCAGTTTGGTCAATATGTAATGTAGGAATAATCATAGGAATAATACATCATAGGAATGATAATCATAATAATGTAAGAATAATCTATTTTTGACACCTGGGTGGCTCAGTGGGTTGAGACTCTGCCTTTGGCTCAGGTCATGGTCTCAGGGTCCTGGGATCGAGCCCTGTATCAGGCTCTCTGCTCAGCTGGGAGCCTCCTCTCTCTCTGCCTGCCTCTCTGCCTGCTTGTGCTTTCTCTCTGTCTGTCAAATAAATTTAAAAAAACTAAAAAAAAAAGAATAATCTATAAGGTTTTTGTAAGGATCAAAAGAGCTAATGAAAATAAAGACCATGTGTATTGTACATTCTGGTGCATAAGGAATGATAAAAAATATATTAGGGGAGGAGATCTCTTGTTCTTTACTCAGCAATCTTGCCTAATTCTCTTGGAAAGACCAAGGATCTGCTGCCATGTGGCATCAGCTAACACTATGAAGAATACATGAAAGGATATTCATTAAGCACTTGCCATGTGACCTTTATTCATTCATTCACTCATTCTCTTACAATTCAGAGTTGCCATAACTCACCTGGGGGCATCAGAAAAGGGTGGGAGCTACTCCATTTCTTCCTTGTCTCATGATCAAAGCTGTCCTCTGGCTGGAGAAGGTGGGGCGGGAGGAGATTCTCTACTTTATTGATGAAGTCAGTCATTTCCCTTTAGGCTTTCTTTATTGTGAACTTGAGGAATGTGGTTTCTAGATGAACCAGCAAAGTAGGAAGAATAAAAATATATTTCAGAAACTCCCCCAAAGGACTGATGGGCTCTGAATGTGTCTCTCTTTCCAACTGTTCCCTGCTTCACCAGCACTGGGGGCTGAAGAATGGGGACTACACAAGAGGGAGGGTCTTGGTGGCCTGTGAGGAGGATCTGTCCTAGGAAGCTGCCGTCTGAGGCAGAGGGATGGCCAGTGTGCGCTGGGAGGCACAAAGGCCCACAGTGGGCAGAGGCTGGCAGCTGGCAGGGATAGCAGGGGCTGGAGTAGTGGTTTGGCTGGGATAGCTCTTCGTATTAGGATGACTTGGTCAGCCGAGAAGTAGAGAATGCTTACCTGGGCCTAACCATGTCAGTTCCACGGCAGTGGGGGTTGGGGCTTCTCTGGAGCATGGAGATGGCTGGGTTGGCTCACTTCTGAATTGGCACCAACCAGGCTCTTTTGCCACAGAGAGAGGGCTACTTTGGCCTATGGCAAGGACTGGCAACTCTGACCCTGTGTGTGGGGACACTGATGTCCTGTTGGCTTTCTTATGGAGGACAGTTTTATGGAGAGGAGTCTGGATTTACCATAAATAGATGGAAGAGTAGGAGTGAGGAGTGTCTTAGAATGTGGCAGAGACACTGGTAGCCATCTCACCAAGGATCCATCTGCTCCCCCAGGACCATGTGCTCCTCTGGCCAATGGCTATGAACAGAAGTGAGGGGGTTACTTCTGGGATGAAGCATAGGAGATCTGGTGTGCAACCCTACAGCCATCTCCTTGTTGCAGTGGTGGAGGAGGCCAGGAGTTTTAGGTGGTGCAGATTTAAGGTGGTGGAAACTGTCAGCCAGGGTCCCTGACTTATTATGTGGAGCAAAGCCCCCCTCAGACTCAAGTTGGCTCTATGAACAAGCAGTAAACCTAGAGTTAATTGTCTCTTATGGTTTGCCTCCCTTGTAATTTTATTCTTATTTTATTTTTCCTTCCCTTCCCCTATGTTTGTATGTTTTGTTCCTTAAATCCACATATGACTGAAATAATATGATAATTATCTTTCTCTAAGTTATTTCACTTGGTACAATACCCTCTAGTTCCAGCTACATAATTGCAAATGGCAAGATTTCATTCTTTTTGATGGCTAAGTAATATTCCATTCTCTCTCTATATACTACATCTTCTTTATCCATCCCTCCGATTAATGGAGTTTTGTAATATTTTTTAGTCCTTTTATGAGACAAAGAAAATAAGGAAAAGCAGGAATTTGTTTTTTTAAAACCATAAAATTTTCATTATTCAAGAAGTCTTGAATTTTGATTCATCCCAGTCTCCTAAACCTTTAGGTTACATTAATTTGTTTGTTTAATGAACAGCTATCATGCACTTACTGAGACCTAGGTCCTGTGCTTTTGGCACTGGGGTTTCAGAGGCAAGTCCCTGATGGTGACCTGCTGGAGTCTGGCCATTCCTAGGGGAAGAGATAGGAAGTGTAAGTGTTTTGTAAGGGGAAGCCCCAGAGGGCTAGGAAAATTCAGGAGGGAAATTTTCTCCCAGGCTGGGAATCAGGGAAAGCCTCATGGAGGAGGCAGTGCTTGAATTGTCATGGGAAAAAAAGCATGGGTAGGATTTTGACTGACAGGGAATGGGGGACAGGTAGGGCATTTCTTATACAGACAATGGCTGGAACTCAGGCACAAGGGTAGGGGTGAAATTAGACTAATGTACTTCAACAAGGAGGTTGAAATAAAAAAGTGATTGCAGGTTAACCTCTAATTAACCGGAAAATGCTAGTAACTGGAACCACTTATGGAAGATCGTTCCATTAATTAAGGTTTTCCTGTGTGTGTGTGTGTGTGTGTGTGTGTGTGTGTGTGTGTGTGTAGTGTATGTGTGAAACTACACAGTCAGAGATAGACTCACACACCTGTTCAGCCCCAGCTCCTCTAAGGACGCGCCCTCCACATCCAGGGGGTGCTGCTCTTTGCACCCCTCTGTAGCAGGGAGGGGAGCTGCCTATCAGCCTGGAAGACACATTTTCGGCATGCCGTGCTGTGGCCCCACGGAGACCCTGTTCCGAGAGGATTGGAAATGTAATCACAACAGTTTTTATTAGCAAAAGAACAGCAGGAGCCCTTCTGCTGTCCATATGGACAGATCCCGATGGGTATTCATGAAGCAGTTTGCCACGGGAACAGCGGTGCTTAAAATTCCTCGTCCAATTACCTTTGAACTTGCCTTTTTTGCTGCAGTGGCTGCCGCTGCTGCATTGTGAAACATTTTGCACCCCAGTAACTCCCTCGAAAAACGGGGTCTGCCTTGTCCTGTTTGGGGCTGGACATTGGTGGGCCAGAGGGGACCTGGGAGCTTGGGGCCAAGTTACGTATCCTGGATGTGCTGGTGGGTACCCATCTGTCTTGTGTTAAATTGTCCAGTTAATTAGAGCCAACAATAGCTTTTGTAGTAGCCTCTCTGCCCTACTCGACCTGAGACGAGGTGTCATTCTGCAAGGGCACCCAGGGAGAGGGTACAGTTGCCAGCCCAAGCATTGTCTCCTGACCTCATTCACATACTGCTTGATAGAGGATAGTGGGTACGGTGACCATACAGTCCAGGTATGTGGGGACATTTCCACTTCCACTTGCCCTTTTCGTTGTCCCTAGTGGTATATATCTGAATATAGACCCAGATTCTGGAGAAGAGCACACAGGATTGTATAAATCTGAAAGAGGGCCACTGCTGGAGCAGAAGGAAGCCCGTGCCCTCTGCAGGCGCGGGCTAGGTGCCAGGCCTTCAGATGCACTGGCTAGCAGAGGACAGAGGAGGAGCCAGAGTCGGAAGCAGACACATGTCTCTGAGTTCGTGAGGATCAACATCAGAAGAGTGTGATGAGAAGACAGCTGTTTTGAGTTGCTTCCTAGGCATTTGGCAGTATGACAGTCCTGCTCATGCCCCAAGTCTGGACACTTAGGTGAAGACCAGAGCTGAAGATTCTCACCACAAGGGCCCGCCTTCTTTTCTCAGGGCACCTTTTAAAACAACAGCTCACAGTTGAACCCATGAAAAGTTCTTGCTCTTGCCCTGGGATGGAGGACCGCCCTTCCTCCTGCCTTTTTCACCTCCCCATTTCTGGGATTTGTAAATAATAAATCTTGTGACTTTATTTCCTTCATGAGTGTACTAAGACCTTGCAGTTTTCACTTCTCCGCAGTGGGAGATCAGATGGCAAGGGAGCTACCGGCCGACCCCATGTGAGTGGCTTGTGCCTCCTGCTTCAGCAGGCCGTAATCTGCATATTCTTAACTTCATACACCAGCTCTGGGCCCCTAACACAGAGCCCAACAAAGCAGTCAGCATTATCAGTTAATGCTTTGTGGACTGGGTGGGTCTGCCCTGCATATCGTAGTCAGAGAGAATTCAGGGTTCGTCTGTTGTTCCACCTCCTGAGCTCTCCATTTTCTTCTGGGGATCCACCATTCGCCTGCTCTCCGGCAGGGGAGTCTCACTGGGCCAGCTGCCATCCTCTGACTCCAGAAGTGATGTGTAACTTGGGTCTGGCCCAGGAGTCTCATGGATGGGTTCTGGAATGGCCTACTTGAGACAATAAGAATCTGGCTTGCGCTTTTTGATGGAACTCTCTTTAAGAAAAGTTTTAAGTAGGAGAAATGTAACTCTGGAAGTGTGGGTGGTCATAAAGGGGCCACCTGGAGAGAAGCTGCTGAGAATGACTCCCTTCGGCCCAGTGCTCCACTGTCTCTGGCCACTTAGTACCAGAGCCCATAAATTCTCTTTTGTGCCTAAGCAAGTTCGAGAACCTTCTAGGAGTTAAGATTCTGCCAGGTGACCTCCTACCACAGAAACTGGCACCCCTAGGTCTTTCCTTTCTGTAATCAAATCTATCACTGAAGGCCTCCTTCCTCTCATCAGGATGTGGCTTCCCAAGCCCGTGAGAAGAGAGTCAGGCATCTTCCCTGAGTGTTGAATCACATGTGAATATGTCAGAGGGGTCCTGAGGCTGATCCTAGCTAATAACAGCAGCTTATTAAGTCATGTTGATAACCTGACTGCCTACATTTATGGGGCTTTTACATTTCCCATCCCTAAAGGCAGAATCAGCCTGGGGTTCAGTCCAGAGTATGGGTTTTGGAATCAGACACACCTGGATTCTTGTTCTGGTTCTGCCATTTGCTGACAATGACCTGGGCAGGTCATTCAACCTCTGTAGGCTTCAGTTCATCTGGAAGATGGGTATAATTATACTCCTCACTCACTGAATGCTTTTGAGGACTGAATGAGAAAATTCACGCAGAGCAGAGCTTAGCACATGGCCTAGCATCTATATGGGAGCTATGCTTATTTCTAAAAAACCCACCGAGCAGCTTTTAAACTATAAAAGCAATGGCCAGCAATTGATATTCCTTTGGATTTCCCAGTGGGCATGCCTATTTCCTTTTCCTTTTATCTCTGCTCCCCCTGTGACATCTACTGAGGGCTGGATTTTTTCTGTCCTGGACTCTGTGGTTACCCAGATATAGAAGATACAGATACAGTAGGGGATCTCCTTATGGGCAGGGACTACACCCAATGGCCAAGAAAGAGCAGAGTGGAAGAGAGTAGGTTTTAATGGAGGAGCAAGAGACAATGCTCCATGCCCAGAGTCAGGGGACTAGCTTGCTGAGGGCTTATGTATTCATCACCTTCGGCCCTGGGATGCTTTGTTAGAAGTACAAAACCACCCTTGTTCCATCTTGGAGGTGGAGATGAATTCCTTCAGTTCAGTTCAGTCTTCCTGAGTACTTACTTGGCTCAGAGTTGCAGTACCAACCCCAGCTCAGATTTTCCCTATTTGTTTTCTTGTCAAATGCTCCAAGTAGAAAGAGGGGGGTGTGCCGCAGCATGAAAATTGTAGAAATTGGCAAGCTGATTCTGCAATTCATATGGAAATGAAAGGGACCCAGAATAACCAAAACAATTTCGAAAATGAACAAAGTTGGAGGACTAATACTGCCTGATTTTAAGGCTTACTGTTAAGCTACAGTAATCAAGACAGTGTGGCATTGGCATCATGATAGACAAAGAGAACAATGGAGTGGATTTGGGGGTGCGGAAGTAGACAGATGCATATATGGGCAACCAATTTTTGACAAAGGTGCAGAGACAATTCGGCGCAGAAAATATAGTCTTTTTTAAACAAATGGCTTGAATAGTGGGATAGTCATATGCCAGAAAAATAAACTTGGATCCAAAACTTGTGCCGTATACAAAAGGAACTCAAAATGGATGATAACCTTAAATATAAAACATAAAACTGTAAGACTTCAAGAAGAAAACAGAAGAAAAACCCTGTGAGCTTTTTTAAGGCAGAGTTCTTAAATATGACACCAAAAGCATAATCCATAAGAAAAAATAGAAATTGGACTTCACAAAAATGTAAAACTTCTGCTTTTTGAATGATACTATCAAGGGAATTAAAAAGGCAATCCCCCAGTGGGGAAAATAGTGTACACTATATATCTGATGAAGAACTGGTATCCTAACATAGCAGGAAATTGCAATAATAATAATAAGACAAATGAATTAAAAGTGGACAAAAGATTTAAATAGACATTTCACTAAAAAAGATACACAAATAGCTAATAAACATGAAAAGGTGCTCAACATATTAATCACTAGGGAAATACGAATTAAAACTATAATGATATCCTGTTACACGTCCTCTCAGAGTAACTGAAATTAAAGACTGACCACACCACATGTTGGTGAGGATATGGAGGACCTGGAATGCTTTGTGGGCAGGAAGTAAATTGCTACAACACTGTGGAAAACAGTTGGGCAGTTTCTTTAGAAAGTTAATCACACACCTACCATATGATCCAGCCAGCCCACAGCCAGCTCTTTCCCCAAGAAGAAAGAAAACATATGTCCACCCAAAGCCATGCACACAAATGTTCATAGCAGCTTTATTTGTAGTAGCCCCAAGCTGGAAACAACCTCAATGCTTTTTGGCAGATGAATGGATACACAAACGGTAGCATTGCTATACAACAGAATATTACTCAGTAATAGAAATTATTGATACATGCTCTAACATGGATGAATCTCAAGATAATTGTCTTGAGTGAAAAAAGCCAGGAAAGAAAGAGTAATACTGTATGATTTTATTTATATAAAATTCTAGAAAATGCAAACTAATGGATACTGACAGGAAGCAGATCAGTGCTTGTTGGGGACTGAGGGAAGGGGGCTTTCAGGGAGGGGCAGGAGGAAATTTCTGGAGGTGATGGATATGTTCATTATCTCACTTGCAATGATGGTTTCATGGGTGTCTATATATATCAAAACTTCCTGAAATGTACACTTTAGTTATGTGCAGTTCATTGTACGTCTGTTATGTCTTAATAATGCTGTTTTAAAAAGAAATGGAAGACATGGTTCTACCAGCAACCCTCGGATCAGATGAGGTACCTCAAGAAAGTTGCTGTCCTGCCCAGGGGAGGGGAGAGATGGAATGGGCTCCTGGCTCCCATGTCTTCCCCTGTTTGTATTTGTTCACTTTGGCCTCACTGCCCCCTCTGCCAGGGCATGTCTTCTCAGTTCTCCTCACCTGTTTAGATGCTACTTGTCTTTCTTTCTCTTTTTTTTTTTTATTTTTCTAGATTTTTTTTTTTTAGATTTTATTTATTTATTTGTCAGAGAGAGAGCAGCAGCATGGAGAGCTGCAGGCAGAATAGGCAGAGCACGCAGAGGGAGAAGCAGGCTCCTCGCCAAGCAGGGAGCCCCACGTGGGACTCGATCCCAGGATCCTGGGATCATGACCTGAGCCAAAGGCAGACGCTCAACCAACTGAGCCACCCAGGCATCCCGCCACTTGTCTTTCTTGCTCTAGAGGAGAAATCGTCTTCTCCATGAAGCCTCCAGGACCACACCTGACTTGTGTTTTTTTCCATCTCACATGTTTGTGCAGCATTTATTTGCATGTTGTTACTCCGATCACTGACTGTGTGTCTTGCTGATTCGGGGACAAATAAGTTAAGAAGGGTTCAGTCCAGCATCAGAACTTGCTCTCTCAGGTCCCCTGAAGGCTTCATTAAGTGGTGACTCTGGTCCTGGTGCTTTTCCATCTCTTGGGTGTGCATATACTACTGTCTCTTGTTAATAGCACCCCCACCTACCCAAGTGCATCAGCCATGAAAGCACCCCCCTCCCCCATCCTCAGTCAGTCACAACATAGTCTTGGCTTTCTCCAAATCCTGAATCAGTTTACTTTCTCCTTCTCTATGGCCACGACCCTAGTCCAGCTGATACCACCACATGCCTGCATCCCTCCAGTAGCCCTGTCACTGTTTTCCCTATGTCTGTCTTCCCACCACCCCCGGTTGGTCTATTCTCAACCCAGCATCCAGAGGGATCCTTCTAAGACCTACATTAGCATATGTCACTTCCCTCATGAAAGTTTTATCCACGGTCTCCCACTCGAGCTCAGATAAGAGCCAAACCCATTGCCATGGCCTACACGGCTGTGCCTGGTCTGACTTCTGCTTGGTTCTGTGCTACACTCCCTTTGTACCCTCTGCATCCACTGGGCTGGTGCCTTCCCCTTCCCCTGGAGCCTCCTCTCTGCCCCACCCTCCTCTGTAGAGGGCCTTCTTCAGAGAAGACTTCCCTGACTGCTTGTTCAAAGAGAGCCCTTTCTCTTTAAGCTTCTTGCAACTTCCAGCACAGCCATAGCAGATGCTCCTGTTTGTAAGTGTGTATGTATTTGTAAGTGTGTATGTATTGTGCGTATGCATTTGTAAGTGTGTACGTATTTGTGTGTACATGTTTATAAGTGTGTATGTATTTTTAAGTGTGTACGTATTTGTGTGTATGTATTTGTAAGTGTGTACATATTTGTAAGTGAGTACTAAGGCAATGATCACCTCCTCCACTCAGTTGGGAGCTCTAGGAGAGCAGGGAGCAAGTCTGCATTTACTTCTCAGGGCTGTGTCCCCAGCACTGGTTTCTCAATGCCTGTTTGTTGAATGACTGAATGACTGGCTGACTCTAAAGGGAAGCTTTGAGGGTACTGGCTTTTTGCTATATTCCTTGTCCTAGTGACCTTGGAACATGAGAATCTATCTTTCTGTCTTACAATGAGTGTTTCTGAAATCAGGATGGCTCTTATAATCTTGCAAATTTTATGCAGCAGTATTTTTCCTCCAGAAAACTGCTAACTTCATGATTCTGTCTTACAATGGCACACGCTCTGTCTGGGAATTATAGTGACAGGAAAATCTTTGTGTTGTCCAATAGATGGCATGTCTTATAGAGGAGGGCATCTGTCTCGGTTTTGGAAGCTTTCTCTTGGCCATGACACCTGTTTTGTGACCTCACTTGGGTTGCATTAATCAAATATTTAGTATTTATATTGTTCATATGGACTCAGATTAGGCACAGAAAGGAAGGGGGGGAAGGGAGGGCTCCCATAACGTCTAGCGGCTCAGCTGTCAGGGCTCTTGAACCACGTGGGACCCTCATGGGCCAGTCTCATTTTGAGACCTCAGGATTCTGAGATTGGATCTCAGTGCTTCTGCCCCCAGGATATCTTTGCTGGTGGGCCCTCTCTGGTGTGCCATCAGGCTGCACTACCCAGGGCTTGCCTTGTTCATGAGACAAGCATAAGTGTTTTACAAAGTGAGCCCTTCTCATGCCCGTCCCCTTCAAGCCCAGGGCCCTACTCAGCTAGCCTGAGCCGACACTCACCTCACTCTATTCATCTCCCAGGGCTTGGAGCCCAGCCACTGCCGCTAGCCCTCAGACTTCCAGGCCAGTGAGAAATGGCATGACTCCATGGCTGGGGACACTGGCTGGGCTCAGGCCAACTTTGGAATCATCCCCACTCTGTTTTATTGTTAGCTGTGTGACTCTGGTGAGGCTTGTTTTTTCCTTCAGATCCTCAGTTTCCTTCTCTGTAGGATGGGGATGATGATAAAACCTAACTCGTAGGATAGCTATAAGAGGTTATGGTACACATATTGATAACGTGTAGTGCATGAACACTGGCCTCTGCTGATGCTCAAACAGGCTCAGGCACTAACCGTTAATGGCACTGGGGGGAGGGCTGTGTGGTTGGAGAAAGGATGTCCTTTTCATAGGGGCCTTGGGACAGCAGCTATTTACCCACCAAATTGAAAACCCATCAGTATTTTACTAACTGGCGTGCCATACAAGTGCGCAGTGCCTGGGCTGTAACGTAATAAGCATGAGGCACACCCATGGTGCCAGGGAGAGGAAAGGGGTTGATTTAGGGCAGCAATTTCCAGTAGTGTACCAGTAAATGCTACTAAACACTGTATTTTTCTAGGGGGAGAAAATGAAGTCCAAGTGTTTAGTGTTTGCCAATTTCCATGGTGTAAATACTACCAGCATGGTTAACTTTGGGAGATGCGCAAAAGCCCTTAGGATGAAGAATCTCCATCGTACAGACACAATAGATGTACATACACTCAACAGTATAGACGATAGTAAGATGTAGTAGAAGAATTGGGAAGTAATAAGTTTTGAGTGCTTTTTTTTAAACCTCTGTTCTTAATATAGATCATTTAATGGTAAGTTTATATAATTTAATTTTTTAAAAAGATTTTATTTATTTATTTGTCAGAGAGAGAGAGAGAGAGAGCACAGGCAGAGGCAGAGGGAGATGTAGGCTCCCTGCCGAGCAAGGAGCCCGATGTGGGACTCGATCCCAGGACGCTGGGATCATGACCTGAGCCGAAGGCAGCCGCTTAACCAACTGAGCCACCCAGGCGTCCCTAATTTAATTTTTAATAATAGCTGTGTATAACAGCTACTTGTAGATGTTCTGGAAATGTAACCGTTGCCTTTTGAGGGCTGTGTAAGCCATTTCTATACACCTTTGAAGATTTATATTTATTTGGGAGAGAGAGAGAGCAAGCATGAGCGGGAGGGGCGAGGGAAGAGGGAGAGACTCTCAAGTGGACTCTGTGCTCAGCACAGAACCCATCACAGGGCTTGATCTCACAACCCTGAAATCATAACCTGAGCTGAAACCAAAAGTCAGATGCTTAACCAACTGTGCCTCTCAGGGTGCCCTCAGCACAGCCTCAACATTATGACTGTCAATCTACCTGCCAGATCTCTGCCTATTTCCCTTTCTGAGACTTCTGGTCTCTCTCTTGCTTATTGCCTGTAGCTGTTCCTACTGATGCTCATGGCTGGACATCTTCACTTACTGCCACACCTGCTTACCTGTGAGTTTTCCAGTCCTGGTAGCTGGGCCAAGTATGTGCTGCACTGTTGGGGACATGCCTTGTCCTAGGACATTTCCCTTTTCCACCTGGCCACCCAACCACCTCCTTGACCCTCAGTTTCCCTCCTAAGCTGGGCTCTGACGGGAGAGTGCTCATTGGAGGAGGAGGAGACAGTGCCTTCTGGGATGTGAAAGCAGGGAAATGTTGCATTTCTTCTCAAGGCTGGAGAGAGCCACCTACAGAACAGGGTTTGGCTCGTGATTGCCAGGCTGCCTGCACCCTCTACACTTGGCTGCTGTCTTTAGAATTTCTGCTGGGGAAGGTGCTTGGCAAATTAATTCCCCAAATGCACAGAAATCTCTCCTGCCAAATTCAATTCTCCAACCAGCGATAAGTGCTTACCACCGGCTTGTGCAAGCAAAAACAAAGCACAAACCCAGTGCCGGGAGCCGTGGTATCCGGATGGAGAATTTACGGCTCTTTGAAACCCTGCAGATCTGCACTTCACAAAATTAAATGAATTAAAGGGCCAAGTAAAAAAATGGGACTTGCGAGTGGAGGAATCACTGCTGTAGAGGAAGGACTACCTGCTTGGTTCCAGACCTTGTCAACAGACAGATCTGTCTTTAAGTCTTTATTTCAGGGAAACCTGCTCAAGAGTCCGGTTCTGAGACACTGATCTGGGGGGAGCCGACGTCTTTAGTAGACAGCCTGTCTCTTGTTTTGTGGGTCTAGAACGAGGAGAAAGGAGGGAGGAGAGGAGAAGCTGGGCCTGGAAGACAGTGGGACATAGTGGAAAGATCCCAGGCTTTGGAGGCAAAGGGACTTGGGTCGCAAGCTTCATCACTTCCTGCTTGTGTGAGTTTGGCCACAGGTCCCACCTTGCAGCCTCAGGAGCCTCCTGTCTGGAAATAGGAGTAGTACTGTTGTGTGCAACGCTGCTGGAGCTCTGTCCGTGTCTCTGTGCTCTGACAGTTCCTGGCCTCTCTGTCCTGGCGTCGTCTGCAGCACTCACCTGGGGATATTCATTGAAGGGCTTTCTGGTGGATCTGAATGCACAGGTGGCAAGGGCAGGTGGAGGGAGTTAATGCTCCGCTCGCAACCCTCAACCTGTGGCTGGCGGGAGCTTCCTGAGGCGTGCTCTGTAAACCTCCAGGGCGCAGTGTAGGGAGACCTGCCTGCACTCCACAACACATCCTGTGTGGGCTTCTGTCCTTTCTTTGTCTCTCTTTCCCCTCCCCAGCTGGTGCTTCCTGGGAGCGCATCCTTAAATCTCTGCTTGACCTTGGATCCTTGTCTCAGGGCTCCTCCTGGGGGAATCCAACCTAAGATAAGGATCATTTTGAGGATGAAATGAGTAGTCACTAAAAATGATCAGGGAAAAGTAAAGTGCGCAGTGGGGCCGCACCTGGTTGGGCTGAGTGCGTGTCAGTCTCCTGGCCCTCCACCCACCTTCTCGTCTCTTTCCCAGGAAACACCTGCACCGTGGAGGTCTCTTCTCTCAGGCTCCCTTGCGGGCAGTCTGTAGCCTTGGGATCCATCTGGGGAGGGAGTGGGCGAGTGGCTATTTCCAAGGCTGCCACCCAGACGTCTGGTATCCTGTGCATCGGGAGGGTGGGAAACTCCTGCCCGTGGGGTACAAGTGCAGCCTCTGGGAGTTCTTTTGGGGGCTAAACAGACTCAAGGATTAATTAGCTAATGCCTGTGGAGTGCCTCGGAAATGTCAAGTACCGAGCGTGAAGTACCATCACTTGAGACGGTTTCCCTCCTTAAGCCCGCCATGAAAGATGTGTCAATTACCACAGTGGAGAAACTGTTGCCGAGTCCCCAGTTATGGCTCTTAACCAGGCAAATATATGTGGTCCCCATAAGGCACTCAGGGCCTCCCAGGACCTAGAGGCTGGAGCTCCTGGCCTGGCCTCTGGCCCGGTGGGTGGGGCTCCTCCGCAGTGCCTCCTTCGGAATTTGGCTGTCTCGTATCCCCCAGTTCCACACCCCTCTCACCTGTGCCAGGACCCTCCAACCCACACAGCCAAGCCCAGGGTTCTCGACTGGTTTTGTCCATTCAGAGCATGAGTCTGAGACCATCTTCTTCCCTTCCCCGCCTGTTCCTCCTCCTTGTGAGGGTGGCGACGTGATCCTCCCAACCCCGCAGGAGGCTTCCATCATTGACCACTGGTAACCAATCACTTACCAAGCTGTTTAGACTCTTCATGCTGATTATGATGTCCGTCTCCTTTCTGCCACCCCATCGCCCCTGCTCTCCCCCAAACCCTTGCTCCTGTCTCCTGGTCGCTCTCCTAGCTTCCAATCTGTTCACCGTGTAGCCAGTGGAGGCTCATTCTGAAACTCAGTTTTGACAGAATCCCTCTCTCCGTGAACATCCAGTGGCTCCCTATTGCTTATAAAATAAAGCATAAACTTCCGTCTGCCGGGGGCTCATCATGATTGGCCTTTTATCGACTTCTCCCATCTTTTTCCAACTGTCTCCTCCCGTGTCCCCTGGGCTGCAGCCAGCCTGAACTTCCCTGGAGTTGGGGACCACTTGCCCAGCTGACTATCCACTCACTCAGCAGGCTATCCCTCCCACTCTCTGCACACTCCCCCATCTTTGCTCTCATGGATGCCCTTCCCCTTTATTTGGAGGGGAGGGACAGCCTTCCTGCATCTCCACATGTGTGTTTAGAGGACAGATTAAATATCACCTCTTTCTCCTCTCGACTACCATGGCAATCTGATCTACATCCTACAGAGGATTTTGATTTTGTATTACAATGATGAGTAGGGAGTTAGCCTCATGCCTCCTATATTAATGCTGTGTCTGTGAAGATGTTTTTGACAGCAAGTCTGGTACTGTAATATAGTGAACTCTCAATCAGTACAAAAGATGGTTGCTTTTAGCCCCAGACTGTCTTCTCCCTCCTTTTTCTCTAACTGAAAGTGTATATGAGCATGTCCTTTCTCCTGGCCCTTAAGGAGCTCCTCATACCTAATATTTTCCCTCCCTGCTGGTAAATATTAGTTGTTCAGTTCTTGTTTAAATAATATGAACTTGTGGCTTCAGAGACTTGGCAGGTATATTACTAAGATGTGGCTTCTCTTCTTTAGGATATGTTTTTATAAGCTGGGCTGGTGGGACATTGCTGCTGGTTTGTGATTCTGTGGGCAGATATCTGCTTGAAGCTCTCCTGTTTGTCCTGGGATCTTTACATGAAAGTTCCTGCAAATGCCCTCTGCTGGGAGGGCTTGCATCAGGAGGGCGGGATTTGGAGACTGAGGCCTGAAGTGTAGGGAGCCGGGGTCTGGGTGGGCAGGTGGTAACTTATATGGTAGAATCACTTTCTCAGCCACACGGGGGTGGGGAGGGCAGGCTTGTCATCTGGCCCTGTTTGGTCAGGTGGCAGGGGCAATGAGGAAGTGAGAGCCAGCAGGCTCCACAGGAATATTTCCTTTACTTCTGGAAAGGTGGCCATCCAGTTAGCCCTGACATTGGGGCCAGTTTTTGTTTCTCTCTCCCCTGCTCTCCCCTCCCCTCTTTTCCTCTTCTTTTCTCAAAGCATAATGGGGCACCCTTGCCCTCTAGAACTTGTCCATTCCCAGGAACACTCGTGACCCGACTCGAGGCTTCTATAGCATGGTGCCCCTGGAGTCCAGACACCCAGTATCCCTGTCGGGTCCTGGCTTTGCAATCTGAAAGCCTGTTGAGCAGATAAGGTCCCTGAGAGGTTTTGTTTGACTTGACAGTGTTTGCAAGAAATTAGATGAACATTTAAAATTGTGAGACTTGGCATAAAGTTTTTTCCTTTCCTTTCCTTTCCTTTTATTTTAAGAATTGGAGGACTGCACAGAACTGGACTTCCTAGTCATCCAGGGCAACTGCAAGCTGCAGCTGAGCCATGGGGGCTGCTGCAGACAGGCTAGGCGGGCACCAGCATGCCACAGCATCACTGGGCGCTTACTGTCCTGACCTGTGTGGCCTGGCCCTAGGTCACAGTCAAGGTGAATATCACTGATACACTGGAGGACCTACATGATCTGTAAGTGAGGCCAGAACAATGGCTTTGAGCTGTGTCTATCCAGATTATAGAGCGTTGGATTTGCAAAAGCCCTTCTGGGACTTGGCTCTCATCTGTCATTTGCAGACAGGACCTGGAACTCTGAACTGGGAAGGGACTGGCTAAGGCCACCCGGTGAGTTGATGGCCAGGTCTCCTTACCCAGAGCCAGAGTCTTTCCCAGTTACAGAGCACTCTTGTCTCCCCTTGCCTTTGTGTCCTTCATTTCATGGCCATCAGCTCCATTGCAGGCCTGTGTAGGGAAGCTTGTGATGGGGAGGGATGGGGAATAAAGGGTAGGGGAGGCCTGGGGCTGCTCGGGATAAAGGCTGAATGCAGGGGCGTTCAAAAGCCACTGGGCACTGAGCGAATTAAGCCATGCCTATCTCCGTTGCCCGGGTACTCTTTATGCATTGCATAATGCCATTGTTTAGACAGAGCCAGGGGCCAGAATGAGCACTGTCTTTGCAGGTAGGCAGCCAGCGCCAGCTCTGCAGAAAGAGAGGGAGCAGGAGAGGCTGGAATATTCCAGCTTGAAAACAGCAGCTGTATAATAAAGCCAGGCTGGTTCGTCTCCGGGCCCCGCTGTCCCTTCTCCCTGCCTCAAAGTAGCAGCATGAATCAGTTCACTGCGGCAATGGTCCAGGCGATGTGACTTGCATCTCCATCAGCTACCTGATTGCAGTCCCTGGATGCACGAGGCACTGGATGTGCCTGGCATACCAAACCACCCGCCCCTGCGCCGCAGCTGCCAGGAGCCAAGCTCACTGGCCCTGCCCGGCTCTGTAAACAGAGCCGGGCATCCTGTGAGGCCACCACTGGCCTTTTATCTTGTCCAGGGTTTTGGGACAGTCACCGAGATTCTGGAGCTGCTTTTGATGGGGGCCACCAGCCCGTCTCAAAGATGCCCTGACAAGCCCCTCCGGTCCTGGGCAGACAAAAGCTTGAAAGGAGAGGGATTGCACATGGTCCAATGCTGCTGTTGCTAATATGTTATTTTGACACAAAATTAATTGCAATTTTGCTCTAAGCAAAGAGTTCGGGCCCTTCCAAGGGCTGCGTGGCACTGTTCAGGCAGAATTGGGTCCCATGCAAACCTCGTCCTTCCCAAAGGGCCAGGGGTCACCTGCTACCCACAGTGATGCCACCTCTCTCGGGGCCGGGTGTGGGTTCCGAATCAGAAAGCATGCATTAGCCTGCCTGGGGCCCAGCACGGGGCCAGGGAAACCACAGCACAAACGGAGGGAAAGAGCTGGCACAAAACCTTCCGACAGAGCACGCTGAACAACGGCCCTTCCTAAAATGGTGGCGCTTATCCTTCGCTGACAAAAGACTGATTTGAGCTCTCCCCGGAGGTGGGATGAAGCGAACACATTGCCTTTTATCTCCTCATCGCTTTGAGAGGGGAGACAACTGGTGCAGAGCGTGGTGGGGAGCCCCGGAGAAGGCGCTCTTGAATGAAAGGCATAATCTCCGGTTCCCCAAACCAAGAGGGGAGGCGGCTTTTATCCCCCACCCCAACCGGCTCCCCCCATCCCGGAGGCATCTGAATGGGAGCCGGAGCGGTTAGGAGAGGCTCTGGTGCACAATGCCGCACTCTATTGCTTCTCCCCGGGAGCCCAGAGAAGGCCATGGGCATACAGCGCCTTACTTTGAAACCAATCCTCCAATCAGCTATTTAAATAAGAAATATAATCTCATTGAACACTGAGAGCTGTCGGTCTGAGACACTTCCATTTACAAGGCACTTGAAGAAAGTCCCCAAAGCCCCAGTTTATCAGGACAGCCAGCTCAGGGCTATTTACTGGGGGAGAGAGCGGTGCTGGCAAGGGAGGGGAGGGAATTGAAGTTGGCTGTTAGAAATCCAGGCTGTCAGCAGCTCGAGGGGTGAACTCTACCCCACGCGCTGGTGTTCTACACAGGGGAGGTGGGACAGCCCGTGGGATCTCAGAGAACCACCTCCAGCCAGGGCGATGCTCTGTGAATCCGCCGTGGCCTGGGGTGTGCCTGCCTGGGCCCAGGAGGCCTTTCCGGCAGCCTGAGGCTTGACTGTCACCTATCTGGGAACATCCTTTGGAGTGCCTACTGAGTTCCATCACTGTAGCAGGATTGGTCAGAAGCCGAGTATTGTCAAGACCCAGGGGAGGGAATGTCCCTAATAAAACCGGGCCTTGTGTGGAGCAGGCTGGGGTGACTTACCTAAGTCTTCCCTGCAAGAGCCCAGGGCTCTCCTTCTAGGACCAGCTGTGTTTCTGAGCTCCAGCCTTCCCTCCTTGTGGATTCTGGAGGGGGAGCCCAAAAAACCTGTGACTGGGTTAATAGTGTGGCCCCTGGACTTGATGGTCAGGACCTGTGGGAATCCTGGTACCGCCACCCACTGACTTTCTAATCCACGTGTCACTTGCTCAGCCAGAGCCTCAGTTTTCCTTATCTGCAAAATGGGTCATAAGGAGTAGTGCCTGGCAGCTGGACCATACCCCCACAGGATGGCAATTACTAAACTGGGGTAAGGGAGTTCTGTGCCTCTGCTCATGGCTTGTCGGGTGTGGCTCCCTACTCTGGTTCGGGCATGGCATATATGGCCAACAGCTCCACCCGTTTTGCCTCATCTTGTTGGGCCCAATTTGTTCCACATGATCGTGTTCTTTCCAAGATATGTGATGCTGATGGTCTGTGCTTCCCCAGGAAGCGGAGCTGGAAGGCTGCTGGGAGGAGGTGTGGATTGAACTGGGCTGGAGGGGCGGGAAGGATTTGGGGAGCAGGTGAATGAGGGGAGGAAAGAAAAGGCTTGGAGGTAAGGATGAGCAGAAGGGGAGGGTCAGGGAAGCCAGCCCGTGGGGACCTGCCGTGCAGGGGAGACAGAGGAAAGTGGGGGTGGGGAGATGATGGAAGCCAGCCCCTCCTGTCTATGTTGCTTTCAATGATCTGGGCATCATTGCTCATCTCAGGATGAACTTGGCTTTGAGGCAACCAGCCTTGAGAAGGTTCTCTGGGAAAGCCACACTAAACTCGGGTGTGACCCCAGCTAGTTAGCAGTGGAGCAGGATGGCAGCGCAGAGGGCCTCATACCTGTTTCCTTCCCCTGCTACTGCAGCTAGCTATTGTGTGCCTGCTGTGTGCCCGGCACTGTTCCAGCTCTTTGTATGTGCACATTTCCCTGTTTAAGCTTACGGTGGCCCTGTGAAATAGGGATTGTTGTTATGATCCCTATTTAGGGGTGAAGAAGCTGAGGCCCAGAGTCGTTTTGAGTCTTGCCGAGGTCACGCAGCCAAGAAAAACCTCGGCGCCTGGCGCTAGAGCCCTTCTGTCGTCTCGCCTCTGAGGGTGCTTGGCCCACTTCCCTCTCCTTTCCTGAAACAACGTGTCCTTGTCAGAGACGAGGAAAGGAGGTCTCAGCTTCATTTGGTATTCTCTTCCTTCTCAGCAAAGCACCTAAGTGCCTTCCATGCTCCCAGAACGTCAGGGAACATCAGCAAGATAGGAGAAGAGGGCCCCCAGACCCGCGCCCCGCAGTGCGGGAAGCGCTGGCTCACTCGGCTGACTTCCATTAAACGTTTGACGCATCGTAGAACTGCCGAAAGCCATCCATCACGGCCACCCCCCTCCCCCCGCCTTCCTGACCTACTCCCAGAGAGCAGGCCTCCGCCTGTGTTCACCGGCACTTGGCAAGCAGGGGGCAGGAGAGGGGATGCCACGGACCCTGCTACAGGCCTTGGAAACTGCTCCCTTTCCCTGGGCGGGGGTCTGAGAAGGAGCTGCAGGCTTGGCTGAGCCATGATAACAAGAGCACCACTCAATGAAGGCTTGGTGTGTTCTGGGCAGACCAGAAGGCCTTCGTGTCTCATCTCATTGAACCTCCTGACCACTGACAGGTGCAGTGACTGTTGGATTTGATAGGTATGGAGCCCGACATTCGAGAAAGTTTGCTCCGTTGCCCATAGTCACTCTGAAGGTGCTAGAGCCACACTGAGCTCGGGGGTGTGAGGTCAGGACCCCCTCAGCCCTCTGCACTCTGGGATGGGGTGGGGAGGACAGGAGCTCAGCAGGGAGGTGGAGGTGGAACCCCAGGCTCCCAGCATACTTGGTGGTCACAGTGCCCAGGGGAGGATGGCCCTGGTCAGGACAGGGCTGAGGGCTCCCGCACAGGATGAGCCACAGGACAGCTGGCCATAGGTGGTGGGCCCCATCCAGTTGCTCCTCCTGGCACCTCCCACCCCCTCAGTCTCCCATTCACTGAGTGGCCAGTCTCTTAGCTCTCCCTGCTGACTGTTCTTAAATCCCCTGTTGTGGCCTGCTCCCAGAGGACTGCCCTAGCACCCCTGTTCTGTTTCCTCTCTGCATTGTAGCCAAAGGGATGGTTCCAGAGCCCACTTCTGCTTGCTCACGTCTCTGCTGGAAAACCATGACCCCTCACTTGGGGTAAAGTCCACAGATGTTCTATGGCCTGTCTTATAGGGCTTCTCCCCTTTCCAGGCCCCCCTTGCTCCTCATCCCTGCCTGGTGCTTCCCTGCTTTTCCCTCAGCAGGATCACCATCTTACCCCTCACCTGGCTAACTTCTGCTTAGCATTCAGACTTAGATGTAAGCTCTTCCAGGGAGCCTTCCCTGATATGCCAGGCTGGGCTTAGGGGGCCCTCATCTATGCTTCCCTCCCTCATGGCACAAACCACACTGTCCCCACTTGCTTCCCTGCTTGTCACCCTCTATTGACTTGTCAGCCCCGGGGAGGCCATGAGTGTGTCACCCTGACCCCCGTTCCTCCAGGGTTTAGCACGGGACCTGTTCCAGAGTGGGCACTGCATGAACAAATGACTGATGGGATGAATGAATGGTGCCTCAGAAGGTGGAGATGAAGTCCTGAAGGAGTGACAGGAGTCAGGGCTCCGATCCAGGTGGCTCCCTGCAGGAGGAACCGTGTGCTTTTTGGAGTTCTGAGCAACTAGATTTAAGACCAGACTGCATTGCTCACAAGCTGTGCGTCCTTTGGCCTGGCCTCTCCGAGCCTTGGTTGACTCACATGCAGCTCAGTGCTAATAGTGCCTCCTTTGCAGAGAACATGTGGAGACAGGCCCTGGAGAGGATTCATGTGCGGTACCTAGTCCCATGCCGGGCCCAGAGAGGTAAGGTAGGACCCCCTCTGGGGACTGAGCAGGGAGCCCAGGTCTCCCCCCTGGGTATGAGGCCTGGTGGTGAACCTGTACTGTCCAATCTGGAGGGCCTTGAGGCCTGGGGCCAGAGGGAGAGGAAAAGATGGAGACCCAAAGCCTATAGCTCCCCACCCTGCGGGAAGGCTTGCCTTTGGGGCTGGGCCCTCACCATTTGGCCAATGTTAGAACTGGCAGGCATGGAGATTTCCCAGTGTGGCCAGGCAGAGGCCCAGGGAGTGAGGAATCTCACCCAGAGGGTTTGGAGTATCAGGGTGTGGAGGATGGGAGGTGGGGAGGGTGGGGAGGCAAAACACCATGTGTTAGTTACCACTCTTGTGAGGCAGGCACTTTCTTTGTGTGGGGAGGGGCATAGGGAGAGAAAGAAAGAGATTCTTTTTCTTTTTAGAAGATTTTATTTATTTGAGAGAGAGAGAGAGAAAGAGAGAGAGAGACAACGAGAGCAGGGGGAGGGTCAGAGGGAGAGGGAAAGACTCAGGGCTCCATGAGATCATGACTTGAGCTGAAACCAAGAGTCAGACTCTTAACTGACTGAGACACCCAGCCATCCCAAGGCAGGGAGAGAGAATATATTAAGCAAACTCCATGCCCAGAACAGAGCCCCATGCGGGGCTTGATCTCTTGACCTGAGCCTAAATCAAGAGTTGGATGCTTAACCAACTGAATCATCCATGCGTCCCATGAAGCAGGCACTTTGTCATCTTACTTAATACGGTGATTCAGAGGAGAGCCTGGGTGGCTCAGTCAGTTATCTGATTGGGTTGCTTGGGTCATGAGCTCAGGATCCTGGGATCAAGTCCTGTGTCCTCTACTCCTCCCCCTGCTCATGCTCTCTTTCTCAAATAAATAAATAGAATCTTGAAACAAATATGGTGATTCAGAGCCCTGGCTTTAACGTCAGATAGGCTCCCCCAGCTCTGGGTGCGTGACTGTGCATGTGTTGTATAAAATGGGTATGAGATGGTATCCTTGCAACAATTGCAGTGAGCTCAGGGGACACGTTGTAGAGGGAACTCCCAGCACCCCTGCATGCAAGTCCGATGCAGAAGGTTGGGGCAGATCTTCTTATCCCCAACTCCATATGATGACGTTAGCCTCAGCGAGGTGAAGGGTGACGTGAGGAGAGTCGCCCACATGGCCACTGTGGGCCAGGGGGACAAATGACCTGGCGCGGCCAACAAGCTGGGGAGTTGGGGCTCCAGAGCCACCAGCGTATTAACATGTGGGTGTGGAGTATTTTTCTCATCACCTTCACGTTCCATTTCTTAATTTAAAGAGGGAAATTCCACATTGGGCGCCTCATCAATCATTTCTGTGAGCTCAGCTCTGTGGAAAGCAAGGAAAACATTTATATTTGCGGCTCAAACTGTCGAAAATGTAAAACAATTTAAATAATATTAACATTTTAACAGCCTCCACTCATGGCTCTGTGAAATTAACCATTATCTCTTGGAGTGTTTGTTAAAATTCAGCAGTGAGTAAGTGGTTAGGCCCTGTGTGCAGCTGTGTGGTTCCCGGGGCATGGGCGCAAAGACTTCTCAGCGGGGCTGGGTGCCTGAGGCAGAGAGATGAATGTGACATACCCTCCACCCTCCTGTGGTGGAGGAGGTGATCAGGAAAATGTACTCTAGCGTGGGGTTATGGGCTCTGTGGGAGAAGGGAGTGCTGGTATCCTGGGAGCACTGAAGAAGGAATCAGGAGCACTTCCTGGAGGAGGTGGCATCTGTGTTGACCCTTTGCACCAGGCAGTCACTGAACAAGTGGACAGGTCATCTCCCAGGTCTAGCCTTGCATAAACCTTTAAGAGCCAAAGAGGGCCTGCAGTCTGTTCCTGGCAGTGAGGAAGAAGTGTCTCTGGTGTGGTGGTGGTTCTATCTGGTTCTATCCAAACCTTGCACACTGACCTGGGAGAGGGATGAGAGGGTGATTGGAGCAGACACTTGCTGGGCAGTTGGGTGGCTAGGGGTGAGGAGCCTAGGAAAGCAGAGACCGAGGGGGAAGAATGATGTTATTTTCAAATAATGGGAATGAGGGATGGATTCTTTTGATGATTTCAGTAGGAACAACTGGGCTTTGTAGTTAGGTGTTAGGACTTTTAAGTTGTTATCTCCTTATCTAAGAATGAATGGCAGGCTCCCTGTTCTTGGGGTGTCAAGCAGATGGTGGGTGACGTGCCTGGGACTTTTAAAAGGGATTCCTGCATGGGACATTTGTCCAGCCCTGCTGTGGAGCAGGCTGGCTAGGTACTGTCTCCTTAAGAGAGAGCCAGACCTGCTTGTTGTCTTTGAGAGGTGTAATGGACTGAATTGTGTTTCCCCAAATTCATATGTTAACCCTCAAAGTGATTGTGTTTGGAGATGAGGCCTTTAAGATGGTAATTAAGATTCAATGAGGTTATAAGCATGAGACCCTAATCCAATGGGACTGGTGTCCTTACAAAAAAGAGGCATAGACACCAGAGACCTCCCTCCCCAAGAACACACAGAGAAGAGACCATGTGAGAAGGAGTAGGTGGTCACCTACAAGCCGGGGAGAGAGCCTCTACTGGAAACCAATCCTGATTGCAACTTGATCTTGGACTTCTGGCCTCCAGAGCTGTGAGCAAATAAATATTTCTTGTTTAAGCCACTCGGTCTGTGGGACTTGGTGAAGTCAGTCCGAGTAGACTAATATGGGGGCTTACAGTTTGGTGCCAGAGATGCTCTGGTTGCTAGTTATAATGCAGCACAATAAGGGGCGAAGTGGGGGTATGCACAGGAGAAAGCACCTGGTTCTGCCGGGTGGGCATCAGGGGAGGTTCCCTGGAGGAGGTGGGAGTGCTGGAGCTAGATGCAGGAGGATGAGAAGGAGCTAGTCCTAGAGACAGGGGAAGGGGATATGCCAGGTGGCGGGGACAGAATGTACACAGACACCGAAGTGTTAAAAGGATGGTGGGTCTGGAGGCCCGGAGAGGAATCCTGCATCACTAGAGTGCAGGTGGGGAGGGAATGTGAGGGAGAGAGGACATGGAGGACGTGGCCCATTTGCCAGCCAGCAAAGACCCTTCTGTGTCTTTCAGGGAAGGCCATTTAGAATTCGGTGCTCTCCAGATTCCCTGCTTGCCTGAGGACTCCGCGCTGAGCCACTAACTTGCTGTATGACCTTAGGCAAGTCATTTAACCCCTCCACATAGCAATTTTCTTATTTGTAATCTGAGGAGAAGGATCCCTGCCCTGCCCACCTCCCGGATACTTTGTGGGCTCAAAAGCTAATGCCTGTGAAAGCACTTTGGCAGAAGGCCCATAATAGCACCAGAGAGATGGAAGGTGTTATTATTATGTAACCACACTGACTCCCATCTGAGGAGCGCAGAGTCAATTGCAGTCTTGAGGGATGTCAGGGAATTGGCTGCTCTCTGAAGCTTGTCATAGAGACCCGTCTTTTCATTGTACTCCTTTCATATCACTGTTGGCTCGATGAAAGAAGGGGAAGGAATCTTTGATATGTCTAAATATTCCGCTCCCACCAAGACGGGAGGGATTCCGAGGAAGAGCTATTATTAGAGGCTGAGCTGGAAGCAGGCGCCTTTGGTGGATCAGAGCTGTCAGCTTGCATAAACAGCCTCATGTGCTTCAGAGACAGCCGGGCTGTTTCGGGCCCCGGGTGCGGGCCAGGGGCTCCCACCCTACTGGGGGAACTGCACTGGGCTGGCCTGGGAGAAAGGAGGACTGGGCTCCTGGCCCCAATTCTGCATCTACTTTGCTGGACAAGCGGCTCATGCTCTCTGAGCCAGGTGAAGATAGCATAGTCCTTATGGACAGAGAGGGCTTCTATATGCAGGGAAAATGAGACGCTGTGCTACACAGAGGTCTGCACGGGCCAAGCGGGGCTTGAGCACAGGCTGCCAACACCTTGGGTAGGTTGAGGCCAAAATAGTTTTTCTTTGGGAAGGGTATATTAGGGTTCAGCTCTTCCTAAACCCCCTATCGGAAGTACCCGAAAGTTTGAAAAATCAGATTCCCAGGCATCATTCCAGGCCTCTAGAATCAGAATTTCTGGGGATGAGGCTAGGGACTCTCTTTAGCAATCTCCCAGGTGGTCCTGAGGCAGGGGTTCCAGCATTTGGTTTTCCACACTCTGCATTTGTGGGACTGGGTTATCCGTCTGGCTCTAAGATGTTGTTGTGATTCCATGAGAACAAGGGCACAGCCTCTTTCTTCATTTGCCTCCAGGCCACACTTAGCCCCCACCCCCCAGCCAGGAGTTTGTGGGTCCTTGGGCCTGTGGTCCATCTGCAGACACTGTGGCAGATACTGGCCAACCCTGGCTCCTGGCCAGCTCTGGCTGGGACATTGTCCTCCCCACCATTCTCACCGAGATTGCTGTGTCACCTGCCTATGAGCCTTGTAGAGACCAGATGGGGAGGGCTTCTGGCAGCTGAAAAATGGGTCCCACTGGATTCTTCAATGGCTAGTCAAAGTATCTGCACTGACTAAGAGCCTCAGGGAATAAGCCCAGGAGACCTGGGATGTCACCTAAATCTAGTTTAGCCTCTTGTTTCAAAGGTGAAGAGATGGTCTCAGCAGGGCCAAGTTGGTTTCTTTAACCAGAACCCCTGTCCTGTTGGGTTAACTCTGGTTCATCTGGGAAACGGGTTAACTGAAAGAAAGCAGAGCTCAGTCATTGTCCAGAGTCTTAGAATACTTTGTGCTCTAATGGAGGCTGACACCCTGGGGGCAGATTATAGCCTGTCCCTGGCCTGGCTCTCATGGGTCCCTTACATCACCAGTTTGCAGAACTGACCATCTTTTCTAGCACAGCCCATCACAGCCCTTCAGTTTCTGCCTTCTCTCCCATCCCCATAACCACTGGCATCCCTAGTGAGAATCAAAGGCTGCCTGGTTGAACCTGCTGGGGAGGGTTTACAGAACCCCGTGCCCAGGCTGCTCCCTTGACCAATGAAGTCATTGTCTTGGGGGGGGGAGTCTCAGGCATGAGTGTGTAGTTTTTAAAGCTCCCTAGGTGACTTCGTTGTGCAGCTAAAGGGGAGTACTCCTGCTCCAGAGTAATTGGTCTCGACCCTGGGGCAATTTGGTCCCCCAGGGACATGTGGCAATGCTGGAGACATATCTGATTGCTCCTGGTGTTCAGTGGATAGTGGCCGGGACACTGCTAACCCCTCCTATAATGCACAGGGCATCCCACCACCCCCCAGCAGGGAGTAATCACCCGCAACGACAGGTGCAGAGAGGGACACGCCCCACATGGGTGAAATGCAGAGGTGACTTTGCCTGTGGTGCAGCCATGTGGCCCCCCAGCATTGCTCTCAGCCCCCTCCGAGGAACTTGCTAGAGATGCGACCTCCTCAGCTCAGGCCTACTCAGTCAGAAAAATCAAGAAATCGTATCCTAAAGATGGAATGCGGGGAGTGTGGCCCATCAGTGAATCTTTGTGGGTGCTGCTGTATCCTGCAGTGGCCCACTCCATGGCAAGCAACGTGGAGACAGTGAGTGTGGTGAGGGGTGAATTGGGGAACAGTCACAGAGCTGGGGGCCAGGGCAAGGCTGACTGACCCCCAGGGAGCATTCAGGGGCCACAGGAGACGGGGTGCCACCGTGTGTTAGCAGGGGTGGGAGAAAGTGGCTGGGCAGCAACAGGAGGTGGCAAACACTGGCTCAGCAGAACCTCAGCAGTGCTGGGCAGCCTGGGTGGTCCCCTCCCCTAGCCTCAGTTGACATATCTCTAAAATGGGTGATGGTGCTGCCTCACGGCCTTTCCGGGTCAAATGACACAGTGTGTGAAGAGTTAGAACCATAAGACTCTTAATGGTACATTTTATTAAGCACCTACTATATGTCAGGCCTGGACCAAGTGCTGTAGAGACAGTCTGACTTCGTATTCACATTGGCTCTAAAGTTCCTAAATTACCCTCAGTCTACAGATGAGAAAGCTGAGGCACAGAGCTTATAGGACACTTGACGCTAGGGGGTGACATCTGCTGGCAAGGCTGAGTGGCGGTGAGGGGACATTAGCCTTTTCATTCTGTCTGTGGGCCAGCTTGCATCCCTGCAGTGCTGCCCCAGGACGGCCAGGAGAGCCAGCTGTTTGGGCCTCATCAGGCCTGCTCCTCGGCCCTGCCAGGGCTCGCATGGGGTGGAACTGAGTTAGGAGAAAGCCTTCTTCTCCTTCACCTTCCAAGGAGGTCATTCTGCACAAAGGAGTGGTAAACGGCTCTGTTACCACCAGGCCTGGTCCCACCTGCTTCAGCACGCTGGTCAGCCACGTCGCTCTGAGTGTGCAGTACCTACCACAACCAGGAGCAGGTGCGTAGAGGGGCAAGTGGGGCTCTTGCCTCTTGTAGATGCTCCACTTAGAATTCACACGTTTGTTCATTCATCTGTGCTGTCCTCCATGTGCTCACTGACCCATAGTTAACGATGATGTGGGTGTGGGGTGCAGGGAGGCTTCAAGGAGGAGGTGACATTTTCCTAGCATCTTAAAGAACCCTACCCCCACTCTTATCCATTCTCACCTAAGCCTTGCAGTCTTGCCCACACACCAGTGCCCACATACACAGCACCAAACCATCCACCCAGCTCCCTGCCAGGCCCAGAAGTTTCAACCGCACCTGTGCTCCCTCAGTCCTGACAGCAGCCGTCAAAGCAAGTCATGGGTCAAAGCTGACCCCAACTGGATTCTGTTTGACTCACAGCCTTAAAAAAAACTCTGAGCTAGCTACAACAATTTAAAAGTCAGAAAGTTGCATATTAAAAATTCCATATTTTTTGCCTTCTTTAGAAAAATGGGAGTCCCTCCAGCAACTAGCTTGTGGCCTGGGGCAGCGTGGTGGTCGTCCCTGTGATAGATGTGTGGCCCCCTCCCCCCCAGCCATGGATACATTTAGAATCTAACTGGGCCCTGGAGGCACTTGACTTTGACACTGCTGGGTCTCTAAAGCTGGGTCCTGTGGAATTTCCCTGTGAGTGGCTATAAGGCACCATTAACCCTTTTACTCCCTATCAGGAGATTGTGTCAGAACAGGAGCGAGACTGACATTTGTGATGGAGGTGACTCATTCACAAACGTCGGCATTTATTATAAAATGACCGTGACTCACATCCCCCCTGAGTGGGCTGCCCCTTGAGATGTGACATGAGAGCTTACAACACAAAACACTGCCACACACTGTTTGGTTCTGTCCCTCAGTGGCATTTCGGAGAAGTTAGAGCTCCGTGCATACTCTGCCCCAAGGGCCTCCGGCCTTCACCAGAACCGAGTGTTGCAGGTTCTCGGGGGCCATGCAGTTTGCAGTCCCAGACGTACCTGCCTTCCCTCTCCCCAGCTCAGGCAGCAGCTTGGGGCTTTCTGCCTTCAGGAGTCGCTGTGGCCAGGAAGAAAGAGAAACTGTGTGGAAGACAATCCTGTCAGGCTTTCTTTTCTCAAGCCACCCTGAGGCAGTGGTGTTGGAGGTGGGAGAGGAAGGAAGAGGGTGGGAGAGCCCCTAGTGAAACAGGGAAAGAAAGGAAGGGAGGTCCCCCACTTCCCAGGAGGTGTCTTCAGACCAGAGTGGAGGGTGGCTGCTGTAGGGCCTCTCCCTGCAGAGGCCCCAGGAGGGATAGCTGGGTGATTTTCAGCCTCTCCGAGGTTTCCAATCCCAGGGTGGGACGCAGGCAGAATGCTGTACACCTGAAGGGGCCGAAGCTGGGTACAGGGGCTCTAGCTGCAGCGTGCAGAGCTGCTACACCTTGTGTAGACCCAGGGAACTCTGCCTGGGAGGAAGAACTCCCTGGCATAAGTGACTGGGTGACCTTTCTAGCCAGCAGGATCGGGGCTCCAGAATTCAAAATGAAAAAGGCTTTGGAATTCAAAATGAAAATAATCTGTAGGAGAAGTTAAATGATTTTTCCTATAAGCTTGAGTCTGGGGACTGAGATTCTTGTCCTCAGAACAGATAGTAAAGCAAGTCAGTTCCAGAATCACATCGCAGGTGGGTCAGGATAGCTCACCTGGAGGGCCTGTCTCGGGCTCTGTGTTGAGAAGGATTCTGAGGCAGTCGTGGATCAGGGGCAAAACAAACTTTCATTATTAGTGAGCTGTAGCATATTTAAAAATCCCATTTTAAATTAAATTAAGTTAAATTAAACGGAGGCCCAGAGGTTACGCTTTTTGCCTAAAGTTGAGGCAGAGCTAGAGCCAAGCGCTCTTGACGTCAGTGCTCTTTAATTGAAGCAATACAGTGTTTTTTTGTTTTGTTTTGTTTTTAGCTTATTTTTTTCCTTACTTATGTCAGGCTCTGTGTTAGGCAGTGGGGCAGTTAGAGAGTGTAATGCTATTAAAAACTTACCATTAACTTCCTACCATAATATTTCGAATCCTCATGAAGTACTATGTGACCAGTGTTTCTATGAGTCAGGGTAGGTAACTGCATGTGAACCCCCTCAGCTTTTCCTGTACTGCACGTTTAAGGCATGTTCCAAGGTAGGGCCTCCTGGCAGTCCGGCAGGGACTCAGGTTCTTTCCGTCTGGTGGCTCTGTCACCTGCCAGGGCCCCACCACTGTGAGGGGAGTGAGTGTGGAGGACCACGGGAGGGGTTTTTGGGTTGGCTGGGGCATTTCACTCCCACCCAGGCTCCACCGGCTGGAACTAGGAAGGTAGCCTGGAGGTATGAAGACA
This sequence comes from Taxidea taxus jeffersonii, assembly GCA_003697995.1. Taxonomy (NCBI): domain Eukaryota; kingdom Metazoa; phylum Chordata; class Mammalia; order Carnivora; family Mustelidae; genus Taxidea; species Taxidea taxus. Next base: position 5,125 of record RCUC01157138.1, on the reverse strand, counting down.
CGAGACACAAAGGGGTTTGCAGTCAATGGGTTGTGCCCATTCTAAAGAGGAAGACGCTGAGACTCCGCTTTAACTAGCTGGCCTGAGGCCAACCAGCCAGTGAGAGGCGGAGTCAGAATTTGCTAGGGCTGCCCTAACAAAGTGCTACACACTGGGTGGCTTCCACAACAGGAACTGCTTGTTTCATAGTCAGTCTGGAGGCTGGAAGTCCGAAATCAAAGCTGGCATTGAGCGTGTAAGACAGTACACTTTTGTCATTGCCAGGATCGGTCCCTTCTGGGGGCCAGGAGAGAGAGGCTGCCTGCCTCCTAGCTGTTGGTAACTTCAGGTGCAGCTTGGCTTACAGGTAGCATTCTTGTTGTGTGTTCGTCTGGTCTTCCTTCTGTGTGTGTCCAAATTTCTTCTTTCTGTAAGGACACCAGCCATAGGGGAGTAGGGCCCAGCCCAGTGATCACATCTTAACTCGATCATCTACAGGATCCTCTTCCTGAATATGGTCACACTCACAGGTCCTGGGGACTAGAGACCTCAGCATCTTTTCGGGGGCTGCAAGTCAACCCATAACAATCCAAACCCGGGTACATTGGAATGTGGTGAGAAGGGCATGAAGAGTCTGCCTCGAGACTTCCAGAGAGGGTAACGTGTAAGCTGGGCATTGAGGATTGGTGGGGATTCTGTAGGTGGAGGGGCAGAAGGGGAAATTTGTCCAGAGGCCCAATGTTCAAGCTCTACCACGTGTGGCTCACTAAAGGTAGGACCTGCATTTTCTTTCAGTCCTGGAGTCCAGTTGAGGCCCTAATTCGAGCTTCCTCCTTTGAGTCTAAATCACCAAGAGCTGACTGCCCAATTAGAGGCAAAGAACAAATATGGATTGAGAACTACGTTGTGATGGGCAACAGGCTATCCCCTAGGGACTCAGAGACCAATAAAAGAGCCCCTGCTTCCTGGTAGCTCATAGCTCAGGGACTCACACAATGGGCCAACATGAAAATGTAACCAATGAAGTTTGTCTAAGAAACTTGTAAGTGTGAAGTGAGTGGAAGAGAATGGAACCTTATAGCCATTAATGAGATTTGGCGTGGCGGACTGAGGAAATCTTGGCAGGCTTCCTGATAGAGGGGGACTCTGGGTGTTGGGATTTGACAAAGGGCTTGGTTATGCAGAGAAAGGAGAGGGAAATGGGATTTTAGACATGGGGAACAGCCTGGCCAGGATTGCTGGAAGCCAGGCTGCTGTTGGAGGATAGTAGAGCCTAGAGCACCAGCCTGAGAGGTTGCATCTCATGCCATCCGAGGGCCTGGCTGTTTGCGTTCTTTTGCAGGGCAGACTGTGTGGGAGGCCCTACAACTACAGATGCCCTGGGCTTGGCTAGCGTGGCAGCATGGGGCCTGCAGAGACCAGCAGGGGTTGGTACAAATGCCTCCCACCTTCCGAATTCCCAGGTGGATACTGTGAGATGACTGCTGGGATCCAAATTTGAGCAACTAGATAAGAACAGACATGGGAAGCAGGCAACTATTGTTCTTGACACAAAGAGTGTGTGTCGGGGGGTGTCCCTGCTAAGATCTTAGCCACAGTCCCAAATTCACAGTTATTAAGTTAAATGACTACCTCTGCAGTGTGCGGGGGTCCCCAAGCTGCCCTCACTTCTCAGACCTCTCTGGGAACTCGGCTTATATGCCTGGCTCCACTGGACTTCCTCCCTGGCCTTCGGAAGGTGGAAGGGGTGTTCCCCCCCCATCTGCTGGGACAGCAAAGGCTCTCCTGTAGGGAAGGCAGGGGGGAGGTCATTTAAGACTCCTGCCCATTGCAATGGTAACCCCTCTCAGGGGCCCAGGAGTGAGGCCCAGAGGCCCTAGGCAGGATCGTGGTCTGGGCACGGGAGCCGGGGTTCTAGTCCTGGCCCCGCATGGATGCGCTGAGGGAATATGGGCTCAGTGTTGTTCTCTGAGCCTCAGTTTTCCTCTCTAACAAACAGGGAAAGTGACATCTATTGCGATAATCAAATATTTTGATATTGGATAAGAAGGAGCTTTCAAGACAAATATTCTGTCTTTTGAGTGTTTTGGAAAATGTATAAGCAATAAACTTATAGTCTGTCAAAACAAACTTAGTGTGGAAGGGACGATTGAGGCCAGTCACCCTCCTCCCCACATCAAAGAGTCCCCCAGAGAGGAGGCCTCTGATCTCACCCTGTTTGTGTATTGGTTCACGGATCTTTAATTAGATGAGCAAGAACTGGGAACAGAGCAACCAAAAGTCAGCCATTGCCAGTTAAGGGAGTCATCATAAATCAGGACTTAGGCCTGGTAGACGGACATAGATGCCAGTGGGGATGCCAACCCCTGTGAGCCTTTCCAGGAACACACTCATCAAGCAAACGTTCCCACTCAGGCAAGAAGGGCAGCCCCTTTAAGGCCCAGCTCCTCCAGGGAAGCCCCCGAATTCTATTCTATTCATGCCATTCTATTCTAAATTCTATTCATGCCACCCTCCTGCTTATGGTTCTGTGTGTGGGAGGTGTTTGCTTCTGTACCTGTGTTCTTCCCAGACTGTGGATACCTCTAGCTTGGAGCCATATGACGGTTATCCCCCCAGAACCTGGTACAGGGCCAGGGGGAGTAGGTGCCCTTGGAACCTACTCCATAACTCAGACTCTTGGCCAAGCCAATGTTGTGGCGCCTGCTGTGTTGGGCACTGCGAGAATCCTGAGGACGGGTCTGGTCCTTGCCCCAAGTGTGTGCCCAGGAGGAAACCCAAGAGGGGCCAACAGAGGGGAGCAGTGTGGACAGAGGGTGGGTGTGCGAGGGACTCTGGGCACTTGGCCTGCATTGTGGGAACAGACAGGAGTTAGGCAGGCAGCTGGGAAGAACTGGGACATTTCAGGGGGAATCACAGACATCCTTCAGCACCTGGGGAGTGCAGGGTCTCGAGGAAGCGTATCCTTTTCCATCCTTCCACCAGTGGTTTGTACACATTAGTGTCACCGTCTTACAGGTGAGCAAATTCTGGCTTCTCCAGGTTAGATGATTTTCCATGGTCACGCACAGGGCTGAGTTGGAGCTCAGGTGTGTCTAAGGCCCAGGGCCATGCTCCTGGGCAGGCCAGGGGGACTGCAGATCATGGGCAGAGGAGGGAATGGATATGGTTGGTGAGCAGCAGGGAGACCAGGGACAAGCCAGGGGCACTTATGGGCCATACCCCACAACCAAAGATTGTTTCCCTGTCCTCACTTACCAGGACTTTCAGGCCAGTGGGCTAGATCTTGCTACCCATTGGGTGGATGAAAAAACTGAGACTCAGAAAGAGTGGGCTCTACTGCTTTGCTTTAGATCGCGTAGGATAGGCTCAGAGAGAATAGGGCTCCACCGGAATGTCAGCTCAGAGAGCATGGAGATGAGGCCGGCTTGTTTCCACCATACCTCCAGGACCAGAACAGTACCTGGCTCACAGTGAAGGCTCAGTAAATGTTTGCAGAATGCAGAATGAGTGAATGAATAAATGAACAAAAGAAGTAGCAAATGAATAAATTTGGGAGCTGTCCAAGCATTGCATGCCTGTGTGTGTGTGTGTGTGCGTGCGTGCGTGTGTGTGTGTGTGTGTGTGCGTGCACATGAAGTTGGCCATGCTGCTCTTAGATCAAGACCTAGATGACCTTAGGAGTTCTAGGAAGGGCATGTTCTTCCCCCAAAACACACAGAGAGCCATAGGGAGTGAATTTGCTAAGGCCTGTTCTGTCCTGGGCACTGTGCTGGGCTCTGGGTTATTTGTTTATCCAACAAGTGGTGGGAACCAGGCAGGAGCATCCTAGGCCTTGGGAATATGTCAGTGAATGAGACAGTCAAGGTCCCTGTCCTTAGGGAGCTTCTTTCCTAGTTGGGAAACACAGAGAATAAGTCAGAAAGCAAAAACAACAAGGGAAAGGACTTTTGCTAATAATTGCTATGAAAAAAATGAAGGAGGGAAGAGTAATCTATCTGGGATGTTTTGGAAAGGGGAAGGTTTCTCTGGACTGGTGAGTTTGTCTCTTTTTTCTTTTTTTCATGGGGCCTTTTTTTCTTGGGGCCTTCAGCCTGGTAGGGAGATGGAATTAAGGCACGCTGGGGACCAGGCTGGGGTCATTGTGGTTACATGGGAAGGATCCTGTCACTGTATGTGGGGGGGACTGCCCCTTGAAACCATGGGGAGGAGGGCCAAAGTCAGGGTTCTGGGACCTGGGGTGGGTGCTTGTTGATCCCAGGAAGAGGCATGAGGTGGTCTGGGTGATGGTGAAGGGGTCCCATCTCAGCAGGGAAGTCCCACTGCAGGGAGTCAAAGTGGTGAGGTTTGGGTAGCCACTACAATGGGTACCAGGGATGGAAATCTTCCTGTATGAAGCAGGGTGGGGAGTGGTTCAAGTTGTGGGGGTGTGGCAGCTGGTTGAACTGTGGGTGCTGCTGGTGGGGCAGGATGGGCACTCTGGAGGGTGGCAGCCACTGCATTTGGAAGGGTCTCTCATGCTGCTGGCCTCTGCCCCCCAATGGCCCCTCGTGGCACTGTTCCAGGGGCCCTCGAACTGGCTGTTCCAGCTGTGGTCAGGTTGGCTGTTCCAGGAGGCATCACGGTGACCGTTCTAGTCAGGGTCCTCGTACTGCTTGCCCCACAGGCCCTCGTGGCTATTGTTCCAGAGTGGGCAGTGGGGTGGTCTGCCCCAATGGTATGGGTAGGGGGCCTGCTCAGGAGGGTGCTGTCGGCCCCAAGGAGCAATGGGATGAGGCTGATCCAATCATGGGGGCTTGTTAGGTGGGATCTGATTATGGGGCCCAGGGCCCAGGGTGGCCGGCAGTGGCAGGATCCTGGTCTCCTCTAGAGGCGCCATACCAGGGGAGTCAGGCATTTGGATGGGTGGTTGGTGGGATCATGTGGGTGGATGTGGGGGTTGGAGGCGGGACTGGTGGTTGTGGGATGGATTTGACTTCGGCTTCCATTTGTGGAATTTGGATTTGCCACCGCTGCTGCTGCTGCCGGGCTAGGCCATCGACAGACTCCTTGTGCTGCATCTTAAGGGTCTGGATCTGCTGCTGGAAGGCCAGCTGCACTAGCTGGACCACCAGGGAGGACTCACTGATGAGTGTCCCCTGGTACT